>JAIKVE010000038.1:0-40149 GCA_024679115.1 Phytophthora pistaciae | reverse complement strand
TACCGGTGCGTTCTACCGCGTGGGAACGGTATTGCCGACGTGAGGCTCTGTCGGGGCCGTCATGCTTCAAGGCGGTTGGAGAGCTGGCGGCCGTCCCGCAGAGACGTCCAAGCAGCTCAGAGGGGCTCTAGCAGTCAGAGCATTGGTGAGTCATGATCCCACATCTGCCAGGGACTCAGGCGTCTGGACGGACTGCCAGGACGCAGCGGCGTCCGAGAAGTTTAGAAGTCGTCGGAGAGATCGACAACTCCATTGAAGTAGTTGCAGCTGAGACTGCAACATCCGTCGCGAGCAATGGTCGTGGGCCACAGAAGGCTAGGTCGACGGACAGACTTCATGTCTAGCGTGTGGGTCGGCAACGCCAGCCACCCAACGCTGTGAGTCCTTGTGCCGTATGGGCTTCGACTGGGTAGTGCCACAAAAGGACTACCAGGTGGGTAACATAGGACCACTAGCGCTTAGCATTTGGGTTGGCAACACCAGCAGCCTAACGCTTAGTCGGATCTGGGAAGACCCGCGCGTTGTCGGCTCAGACGGCGAACCCAAGTCACTGCGTCAGCAACTCGTGGAGCTGGACGAGCGTGAGCCTGCCCGACCAGTTTCGCGCTGGACCTGTCAGTAGGTTGCCGAACACCAAGCACTTCTCATCGTCAGGAGCTTGATCGCGGACGAAGGCCGATCTTACCTTGTTGACCCAAGATCGAGCTCGGTCTTCGTCGCCGTCCTTTCCGGAAAACTCCTTCAGTTCCGACATTGCGGACACACGAATGCGTGATGCGGCCCCAGTTCCTCCAGGCGAAGCAGTAGCCGTTGTTGCTATCGCCGCGCGTACAGGCCGACCGAGATCAAGGTCATCAGGATCAAACTCCCATGACGCAGAGTGTCGGTTTGGTGATCCAACTGACTCCATCTCCACATCTTGATCTTCGGTCAGTCGCGACTTCAACGCGGCACCAGGTAGCGGCTGCTCCTTCAGAAAGCGTTCCATGGCCGCTTGGAAGAACGACTCGAGCCTTTCCGATGAGTGTCGCGTCGAGGTTGCTGTGGCCTTCGGCTCTCGGCTTGGCACCGCCGCCTCACCCTCAGCACGCTCAGCTCGACCTCGTAGCATAGCGGCACCGGAAGGACCAAGCGTCATACGTGGCGGTGGGTCATCGACACTGTCAGAGTCTACGTCCTCCGTTGCAGGCGCGTACAAAGACGACGTCGCCGTCTGGACGCCTGGGTTGGGGGACGGATGGTCCGGCCTGACGGGTGTCGCTCTCGATAGCGTCTGGGGCGATCTTGATATTTCTTTCAAGGATCGACTCGACTCACCGACCAACGGCTTCAGTAGCAAGAACAGCCTCCGGGCCGAGTTCTGGATCGTTCTGAGCTTCAGATCGAACAGGCTTTCCGCATCCAGCACTCCTGCGATGATACCAACTTCCTTGAAGAGCCGTAGCAGGGTCTGAACGGCATCCAACTTGTCCGATCCAGGGGTCGGCTGTGCCACCGGTCCCACGAGATCGCCGAGGAGCTTTGGCCGGAGGAGCTTCATCACATCGTCCTGAAGCAGAAAAGCATGCAGCTCCTACTTGTAGTACGCTACAGCCAGTTGGTCCTCGCTCACAGTCAGCGCGAGATCAGCTTGATCGTCAGCGTCGGGATCCGGAGCCTTCATCTTCTTCCGCGATGACTTCGATCTCGCTGGCTTCTTCTTGGCCGATCTAGCGCTGGGTGGTTGAGCTCCGGCTTTCGTCCAGCAGATCACGATTCGCATCGTGACCTGCGGGGGTCCCCAAAGGGACCTGGGCAGGAGGTTGAGGCTTCTCTTCTAGGGTTGCCGGGCCTTCCTCTGTTCCGTCGGTAGAGCTCCTTCCTAGGCTCTGCCGATCCGCGGATCGACCATGTTTCAGGGGCGCCGACGGCGATCCGATCTCTGTCGACGCTTCATTCCCTTGTCCAAACTCGGCTTGCGCATCCTCTTGGAGGGACTCACGGTGAAATCCCGAGTCACACAAAGATCCGGTAACGCACACCATTGTGGCGAAGCGGCTCCGCGAAATTTGCAGATCGCGGGGGTCCTCCTGCGCACGGTGCCCGAACTGCCGACTAACGGAGGGGGTACTCCGATCTTCCGTGAAGGTGCTGATCCTGACCTTGTGTACCCGTCTGTGGGCTGGATCGCTCTTCGGGTGATCTCGGAAGACGCACTTGGGGTCGAGTCTTGGACTGTCTGGCGGACAGCGGGAACTTGTGGCAGCAACGCGGGTATGCTTCACGCTGCGCCGGAGTAGTTGTGGCGGTTCCGATCGAAGGTTGTCTAGATCGGTACTCGCCGGCCAGGTATGATCTTGGCCTGGGGTTTCCTTGTGGTCGGTGTGTGACCTTCCTTTGCCTTTCCTTGCTTGCCGCTTCCTCTAGCGGTGGGTCGAAATGAGGGTTGACGGACGCTGGGCCAAGCTATCTTGGCGTCCGAGGTTCCTTCATCTCGGGGCGTAAGTCGACTTGCGTAGCGTCGGGTGGGCCAAAGTATATCCCGTGCCCGGTAGTGCGAAGGCGAAGACCACTTGATCAGTAGAAGGTAAAAACAACTCTGTTTAAAATGTTAGCTTGTCCTAAGTCCTTGCCCTATCGTTCTCCTGCACTCGCTGTCTAGCGCGTGCTCTCTGGCTCCCTTGAGCATTAGTGGTGCTGCTGGCTCTCTGCCCGGTGTCTGGAATAAGCAATCCATAAGGCCGAGAGCATCACTCCTTCTCCAAGATCACGTCATTCTCGCCAAGATCGATATCGTCGACTTGGTTCGGATAGGCCACGTATTGGCCCGCCAGCACTTCCGAAGAGATTGCTCTACTTGACGTTGCCCTCTTGACCTTCGTGCTCGTTGATATCATGCCAGACTACACCGGACCGCGCTTGCCAATCTTGTTCCACAACGACACCGTCGGTTACCTTGTCGATCTTGGCAGCCAATGTTATCCGCGCAAAAATCTCCACATCCACTACACCACAAAACCATACTTTGTACAATGGCTCCAGCAAACGTACCAGTGCGTCAAATGAATCAGGACTGCAACGCAACGTCTTCTTGTACGCCGTCCGGGACCGTTGGACCTTCAGCATCGCAAAGAAGTCCGTACGGACCACGACTTTTTCCTGGATGGGTCCTCGGATTGACCGACCATCCAGTTGCCCCAGAGCGACAGCCAGCAAGATGTACATCAACCCCAGCAGCACAATTTCCTCCACTACCACATCATCTATCTTCTATCTGTCCTTTATCGATAGACATGGCACTCGCATCACCATCCTGTAGTTGCGCCACTACATCAAGGGGGGGGGGGGGGGGGGTACAAGTAGCGGTCCTCGATCTGACTGCATCCAGCACCGCAGGTTCATTCGAGGAAGCGTCGACATTGTTTCCGGCGTCCGTCGCGCGTAGGCCACTGTCGTCAGCATTGCAAGCTGTCTCTCCTCCATCTAGTAGCCCTGCTTGGCTGATAGATTCATGGCTGCAGTGCTCTATCGTGCACACAATACCGAAACCAGTAGTTTATTAGTAGCCACAGCGTCACTACAGCCCAGAAAAGCACGTACCGAAGTCGACGTCCATGCGTACTGCGTCTGCGTGGACGCCCGGGGAGGCCGGCGCGCTGCCCTCCATGTCGGTGTCTTCCTCCATCTCCGCGCGCAAGTTCTTCTCCCGCAAAATAATCCGTCGCCGCTCAAAAGAAAGAGGTGCCGCACCAGTTTCTTTTGCCGTATTAAAATGAAGCGCTTCGGCCACCTCATTTTTTAACGCTACTTCAGAGAAATAAATAGGCAGAAAAAGGATCGTTTTTCTAAACGGACAACGCTCTTAGCATTTACAACCAATAGACACTACCGTTGGTTAAAATTTCGACCAATTAAATCGAGGGAAGGACTGCCAACCGCTGATATGAACATTCCAACAATATCTAGTTGGAATTGCGATTTGATATCGAGTATTCCATACAAAGATCAAGTGAACTACAAATAGAATAAATATTCATAGGTTTCCAACCCCCACTAGCTCATCTGCAACACCATTCTGCGTTCCGACGCACACAGGTATGTCGGTGGCATCGCTAGTTCCTGCGAACAGCCAGCGAAGCAGAGCGACAGCTGTGAAGTCCTTCGAATACTTCCTCGCGAAAAAGGAGGTGACGCTCACAGAGGTGCATGATCGTATTTCTAGAGACAGCACAGGTAAGAGTTTGTTTGTCATTCTGGATAAGTATGGGCGGTTTTTAGTAAAAAAACAAAAGTAGGAAGGCAAGGAGTAGCTCTGTTCAAGAACACTGTGCTATCTTACTTTGGTAATGTGAAGAACTGGCTGGCGGATCTGTACCCGCAGCTAAGAAGCTGCAAAAGATGCTATCAAGTCTAGATCGGTACTGTGAAAAGAGGCCGGAGCAAGGTGTCACGAAACAAGCACCACCGTGTACTAACAAAGATATAAAGACTACAAGCCAAGCGGGGCTCCGTGGACCGGATTTAACCGAGTAGAGAGTGACCGCCTCGCTACGCTCGGCGGGTTTATTCTCCTGCAAGGAGCAACACAGTAGATGTACATCTCCATCTTAGTGTTGATTGTTCTACTGTCGAAACAGTATAATTGTTAAGGTGATATTCCAATAGGCCAATAAGTGCATGGTGTTACTTTGGTAAAATGTATCGCTTCTTACTGAAGCAGGAGTACATTATTATTGTACTACTATCTCTCTGTACACGATGGTTTTTGTGTACACCTCGTCACCGATAATTACCGGGTTTTCCACTAAGATCTTAAAGTTTTTCCGAGAGATAACGCGCGAAACAGCCACGTAGAACTGGCCGTGGGAAAAGACGGATTCTGGAAGATAGAGTCCAAGATGTTCAATGGACTGGCCTTGCGATTTGTTGATCGTCATTGCGAAAGCGACTTGAACTGGGAACTGCTTCCTGCGTAGCTCGAATGGAAATCCTGAGTTTTTGCTGATGAGAGTTACCCTTGGAATGATAACCTTTTTCCCTGCGAAGGCGCCGCTCATTATCGCAGCCTTCATACAATTGGGGCGTAACTCCATGATCCGCAGCCTCGTTCCGTTACAGATTCCTTCTTTTGTGTACAGATTTCTGATCAGCATCACAGGTGTACCGACCTTGAGCCGCAGTTTGTGTGGAGGCATCCCACTCAAAGATATTGTGTTCAAAAACTCCGGAGGGTAGAGGTCGCCATGCTCCTGTCGTTCAAGCTCGTTGTCCCCGTCGAGGCTGTCCACCGATCGATACTCCACAGCTTCGTGGGGCAGCCTTTCAATAATCATATCGTTTATGGCGAGGGCGTCCGAGTTTTTAGGCGCCAAAATGATTCTATCGGCGAAGTAGCTGTCCGGCTGGTTCCCTTCATTAAAGTCAGCATACACCTGGTCGATCAGCATAGCGTGTTTATCGGGTGTACTCGGGGATTCGAGAGTACCCGCACCGGACGTATCCAAAAACAGGTCGCTGGGAATCTTCACGTAGGCGGAACCGAGATCACCTGTCGCCCGTCCCCAATGCGAAGAAGATAATCTGCAAACTGCTGCAGTTCCTGAGCCGTTCCAGGATCTTGGGCACGCGTACGCGCATGTTGATCGAGAGCCGTAGGCACTCAAAGTTGCGCCACGGCAGAGATCGTTAAGCGAAGCCGAAATAACTTCACCTGGCCCAGCTCGAGGAATAACAGGAAGTGTCTGCCTGAAGTCTCCCGATAGCAGCACGGTGATGCCCCCGAAATGGATGTCATTCTTCATCAAGTCCTGGAGTGTTCTGTCGAAAGCTTCATACTGGTAATGGTGGGTCATAGGTGCTTCATCCCAGACGATAAGGCTCGTACGTTTAAGCAACGTTACCTCGGAAGAGCGGACGCCGAAGTTACAGGTCGACGTGTCGTCCGGATCCAGGGGAAGTCGAAACGTTGAGTGAGCCGTACGTCCCCCAGTCAAACGCTGAGCAGCAATATCACTCCCAGCGACCGCAAGTGCGATCTTCCCTGCACGGCGAACACGGGCTAGAATTATCTCCAACAGAAACGATTTTCCAGTGCCTCTGGGGCCATCAAGGAAAAACATCTTCCCAGGGAGCTGTTGACGTGAGGCATCACCGTCGGATTCTGGGAGCACTGCCGCAATGACCTTGTCGTATACGAACAGTTGATCGTTGTTTAGTATATCCAACGCAGCAACCCGACGATCGAGATCGGACGAATCGTACGGCGTTTCGTCGTCGATCAATCGGTTGTTGTTCCTCACGGCGATGTCAGCGTCGGTCTCCACATCCCTGTAGTCCTCAAACTGCGGCAACGTTTCCAGGTACGTCATCAAGGACTGCCCGTTAGAAATCAAGGGGCTGTTGATGTCTTGGAGCGTGAGGTAAGTGGCCCGCCGATACATGCGACTATTCGGCTCCGCCGATGTCTGATCGGCGAGGAGCTCTGCTTCACTGGCGCCGGTACGGACGCGATCGTTGTGGGCCTCAATTTCAGCACGAAGGTGGTCTTCACTTAACACCGGTAAAGGTGTAGCCCACAGCTCTTCAGGCGATGCCGGACTACAGCACACCAAAAGGACGGCGAACAGATGACGCAACTGGCTCGGCATCTGAAACGTAAACACCGGTGATTTTCCTCATCCGACTCAAGAAGGCCAAGGGCCAACTCGGCGCCTTTGAAAGTCTCAAAAACTCCCCACCAACTGTCCTTAGCGACTCGAATGACGTCGGACCGCGACGGTAGCACAGTAGAAGCCGTAGGTAGAATCGGTTTGCATCCCTCGGAGATACAGAAATCATGCGTCCAATCGCTTTATCGCCACCTTGGGTGCGGGTAACCCATCTGTTTCTCGATCCGACCTTTTTCCAAACGAAATGAATTGGCATTTCGTGGTACAGGAGATCACGTGCTGTCAGACCCTCTGGAGAGTCAATTCCACACAACTCGAAAAAAACAGTCAGCATCGTGAATTGGTTCAACTCAAGCACGTCTTGAAGTCGGGCGGTCGTCGGGTAGTGTACCAACTGCTTTCCTTCTTCGTGAACTGGAAGACGGTGAACATAATGAGACTTCTTCTGCATCTCGTACTTGAACATCGTCCAACATGCTTCCGGAGGCGATAGGTACCGCGCGTCAAGGTATTGTTGGACTTCGTCTACCGGTTCAGGGACTGTGTCCGAACCAACGGCATCCCCGCCTCCCTGTCGCGGCGCCCTCAGCGCTACCGTTGATTGATCCTGCCCCTTGTACACGTACTTGTACAGGTACTTCACAGACTGCACAGTAGAGCAGATCTCCACGTTGATGTGGCAGTTGTACTTATGGCAGAGATATGGGTTGTACGGAACCACCCAACGGTTATCCACCACCACAGCTTCGCGTCGTGATTTCGGTCCATTTCTCCGACGGCGACGAATTTTCTTGGACATGTATCGCACCGAAGTAGACATTCTGGGCCCGTGTGGAAATGCTGGGTCTACAGGACCTGGTTGACGTCGGCGATACACCGGATATCCATCTCCATCCACTCTGGTTTCGTCAACAAAGGCTTTGGGGAACCGCTTCGAGCACTTACCATCCTCACCAAAACATGAAGAGTTGATCCCGACACCACCGGGACCATGGATCATGCACGTAGTCACCGTTTCAAACAGGTCGGGATGCTCTTCACGATCCGGTATTTCAGCACACACGAAACGGCCGTAATCAGCAGAACTTCGAGGCTTCGATTCACCTTTTAAAATGACCAAAATATGAGCATGTGGCAGGCCACGTTTCTGGAACTCAACCACGTACACGTACGCCTGCATGTCACCGAAGACTCGTTTCTTGGTGATGTCTTCCAGGATTGCCTTCAGCTTCATCTTGAACATGCGCATGACGATGTCAGGCCGATCAGAAGCTGTTTGGCCCGGCAGAAGGTTCTCCTGAATCTCCGGCCAGTTCGGGTTCGTGGTTACAGTGATGAACACGTCGGGTTTTCCAAACTGGCGTACTATCGCCATTGAGTCGTAGTACTGTTTCCGCATGTATCGCACCCCACGCGGAAACTTGGACGACAAAATGATGTGGGTTCCCATGTCCTGCAAATTTGGGACCGAGCGCGTCAAGACGTGGTCAGCCAGCATCAGATCCCGCAGGCCCGAAAATAGCTCCCTGTGATACAGGTGCTGAGTATTCAGGCGGCGCTGGAAAAACAGTCGCTGCTCGATGATCTTGGCGGCTTGGTCGACACACCATTGCTGCATCAAACGGCCGGCTCGGTGGAGTAAGGAGTATTCCACCTCCTCATGCTTCATGTACAGCCGATAAGCAGTGTGCTCACGCAGACTGACCTTGGCGTTGTTGTTGCGCCTAACCTCGTCGACGTATCGCGCGTGAGTAGACCACCCAACCTCTCCACGCAAATAGATCAGCGGATACTGGAGAGGGTCGTACCGAGGGTGGGTCTCGAAGATACGTCGCAACCCTCCCCGACGGTACCGTAAAGCGATATCCCGGTGAGAAGCCGTCGCACCCCCATCAACCATGATGGCTGCCACTTCGTTGGCCGTCGGGCGGTTGTAGCGGCGCGGATCCACTCGTGGATTGTCCAAAAGCACCAAACACAACTCTTGGGTATCTTTAGCGTGTACCGGAGCGCTCTGGTAAACAGCAGCCAGTGGATTGATAGCGTGCAGGATAGTTTGAAGCTCGCCCAGTGTGGTGAGGTCCAACCACGAATTGAACGCCATGCCCCGCAAAGCCACCTCCTCCTCTGTCGAGCCGACGTACATGTAGATCTGTCCAAAAGCCGGGTTTGCCCCTTCAGGCGGTAGCAGTTGTCCAGTGCGGAGGTGCATGGACCCATTGACGCGAAACGTGTAGGGCGCATTCCCGCGGTTGATGAGATAGTCTTCCTTCGCCCCGGTCGAGGTGAAGGCGAAAGCAATGTTGTACCCCCGTATTTTCTCCAAGAAGGCCCGGGTGCTGAACAGTTGTTGGATGCGTTCTGGAGGAAGCTCAGCTGGTGCCAGCGTCACATCGCCGTTGAGGCAGCATGCGTTTGGCAACTCCAAACGCCAGAGCATAGATCCGCAATGACCACAGCGGACATCTCGAGGCGGGAGTTGATGACGTGGAAATGGCTGAAATTCGGCAAGAGATCCAAGAGCAGCGTTCCGTCGGACCGGGGGAGCGCGTTGTCGGACCCCTCGGTTATCATCCACTGGGCGCGCACGTAAAGCTGCCACTAACTGCGCGTCAGTGGGGAATCCTGTCGGTTAATCTTCGTCGACCGTCACGCTTGGGGGTAACCCGCGAATCACGTCCGCCACTTCACGATACGTAGGGTGTCCAGGTGCGGGCTTCTCCTGGGATATCACTTCCGAGGACAGGTTTCGTAAGGCCGCGTTCAGTTGGGCGTAAGTGGGAAATCCGGGGCTTGGGTCGTCTTGACTCAGAACCTCCGGCGTCAATTCCCGCAGCGCGGTTGCCAACTGAGCGTACGTCGGAAAAGCGTGCGGTTCTGCTTGCGCAGCGGTAACACCCGAAGCAAGATTGCGCAAGGCAAATGGAACCTCTTCCGAGAGGCCATCGCCTTCGATGGGCTGGGGTTCAAGTTCAGAACTGCCGCTGCGAGCTGCGCGTACGAAGGAGTACTTGATTCTGGCGAAACCGATGCGGCCTGGTCCAACTGGAGCCGGCGTGCAGCCACCCGGGCGTCGAGGCGGTTTTCGGCACGGCGGCGATCATCCTCGCGCCGAAGTCTAGCCGGGGATGGCTCCGCGCCCACAGGTGAAGCAAAGCGACGCGCAAGCACCGTGCGCTCCGCCTGGGTCAACTCGATACGGGGTGGCTCCCCGGCAGCGACGGCAGCGGCTTGCTGAGTCTCAAGAAGGCGCTGCACTTGTCGTTGCTGCAGGCGAGAGGCAGCCTTTCGTCGGTTCGCGAGTCGACGCGATCTCATGCGCGGGTCTTCGACCCCGGGCGCGGTGACGTACTTGGCCTTAAGGGCGGTCCACTGGTCTTGACTGTTGTTTGCCATCGTTGGCGCAAATTGAGAATGGCGAGAGTCTCGATCGAGCGGTGATCGGCCTCGACCGCAACGCCATCCTCACTGGGTTAAGTTCAAAGTTAAAATTGATGTTGACGCGTCACCAAACCACATTGAACATTGTTTGTGTTGAGTAAGCGTTGTGTAAGCACGATCTCTTAGTAAACCCCAACATAAATGAAAAGTGGGATAAACATAAAAGGAATAAAATGATTGTATTAGCTAATCACTCGCTGTCGTAAGTCAAATCGATGACCTCCTCCTCGTCGCTTGATGCGGAGAGATCGATGATGCCCTCGTCAATGTCGCTATCATCGTACAGGTTAAGCGGAAATTCATCACCGCTTGAGTCCGAATCGCTGAAGGTGTCGATAAACCACGGCTCCTCGATGTCGCTGTCGCTGGTGACGTCAGTATTGTCGCTTTCGTCATCCTGGTCATCGTCATCCTGGTCATCTTCACCATCCGATCCGAACATCTCGCGTATGGACAACTGACGACGCAGTAACGCGATGGTGCGATACGCTTCGTCCAGCGCCTCCTGTAGACCGCTGATGTCGTCCCCCAGGTCATCGTCGCTTGTAGGTAGTGGAAGGGGTTACATTCTTGGGAGCTTGTTTGGCCGGCGCCCGTCGTCGTGGTCCTCGTCGTCTCGCTTGCGAATCGCCATCAGCGCCCAATTTCAAAAGTGAGTAAGAATACAGAGTCACATGACGTGTGGTGGTTGAAGTTGAATGTATTTGGTTTGCGTAGGGCACTATCGTATACCCACCAGAATCTGCTGCAAATAGAACAGAATACGTAGGACAGTATTGCCATCGTCAACATCATCATTGAAGTAGAAGTGGAAACTGCGTAGCATGGGACCATTTTACTGCCTTAAAATTGAAGTAGAAGTGGAAACTGCATATGGCGAGAGCGTTATACTGCCTGAAACTGGTCGGGCGTGCGCAAAAATCAAGTATACAACATCAAGTATACCACTCAGTGATTGGGGCCCACTACAACTTTCTATATACCCACGTGTGATACCGCGTGTACCATATGTACGCATAAATATGTACCATGTACCATGTAGTGTAGCCAATTGTTGTTTTAGCCATTTTAGCCAATCGGCGTACAGAACCTGATTGGTGTGGACCACCGGAGCGTGACATTTTCCCCCATAGTTAAGGGGACGGCGATGGCCGCCACGATTATATATCTGATCATCTCGGCTCTCTACATGCACGCTTCCGCCAACTCCGACTACCTGGATGCGGCGCTAGCGGCATTGATGTGGTACCTCTATGGTCGTGGTTCTGAGGCTGAGTAATTAGAAAAAGCTCAGCTGTGTGTATACCCCGGTACGAATCGTGCAGTATTTCCAATTCGTTTGTATAAATTAACCTCACAGATTAAAGCTGACAATTGTATATGTATATGCTAGGCTGTATGGTATTTCTGCGCTTTAACCCCTTCAACCCGGTGCGCTGTATAAGATGTGTTAGCAAATCATCCAGATAGGATAAATTTCAAATCTAACCTGTATAATACAGCATAAGAAATTGTTATACTTGAAATTTGTATGCTCGGATCTCTTTTGGGGCCTGCCTCTATCACTGCTTATACAAAGATCAAGTCAAGTGAAATCAGTGTTTCTGTCCAGTGTGCGCATAGATGCATGCGGGAAGGTACCGGCATCTATGTTCAACTTTTTGGAATATTAATTACCAGGGGATCACACACAAACTCTACACCACCAACTAATTCTCACAGGCTTATTGCTGAGTGGCCAGGATCCGCCTCCCCCTTTTTGAGTCTCACTTTCGAAATCAGCGGCCAAGAGCTCAAATGGCCGGACCCCGCGAGAAGCGACGCGCGGTCCGCATCCTGCGTGGTGAGACAACGACGTGGAAGGCAGTCTGGAGGGAGCTGAAAGCGAGTGGGTGGACACACAAACTGCCCCCCCCCCCGCTAGCTCGATCGAGACACGGTGGAAATTCATCCCCCCGGGCGGGAGCGCGGCCGGCACGGAGGGCAAGGACTCCTTCTTGGGCGAGGACCGCGTTCTCACCCACTACGTCCGTGGTATGTAATCTGTTTTGTCTATTGCCTGGCATATCAGTCTAACACAGTGCTGTGTTTCTGCTAACAGTTCATTCGAAGGAAGGCGCTCAAGCTCTGAGTGCAGCATGCGTTGCAAAAGGTAAGCTGACAAGATTATGTTATCGTATTGAACGGTTAACTAATGGGTTGACTTTGGTGATTCTGCAGCTCCTGAAGAAAACTGCGATGTTGGTGGCGTACGCGCGCAAGCCCCGCAGGCGTCCCCTCCCCGCGAATCAGCAAGTCAAGCGGCGACTTCGCCTCCGGACGCTGCAGGCGAAGCTGCACCACCGCCTCCGGATGCTACAAGCGAAGCGACAACCCCCGCTTTGACGGCTCTTGCATCGGCTGCAGCAACCCAGGGAACTCCAGCTCCACGCCAGGGAAGTGCACCTGCTAAACGTCCGCGCGGTAAGTTTGTGTATTGTATATGCTATCAACGTTTATGCTCATGATCGTTTTCATGTGTCACCCAGCGATCTCCCCGGCCGGCCCAAACCACATCCCGTTCGGGGTGTGCTCGGCCATACTCAATCCGAACAATCGCGTGTTCTCCTGGCTGAAGGTAAAGCGTTCGTCTGGGGACCACAGGCAAGTCCAATTCTGGACGTCGCCTCAGTGGCCCACCCCGCATCACGATAGTCTCCTCATCCGGGAGCTGAACCAGGGCTTCTCGCACACAGATTCTGACTCCAGCAGAATACATGAAGTTCATGCCCAACAGCACATCCAATCCTTCTCCAATGTTTGCGACCCACACATCCAGAACGTACACCACTCGGAGACCGAGGGTGAGCTTGATTCGAGCCCGGGCAGAGATATAAGTCGGAACACCTCCTAGACCAGACACCTTGATTTGTCTGTGCATCTGCAGTTTCAGCTTGAGTCTACGCGCTAGATCCAGGCTGACCATGCAGACAGACGCACCAGTGTCCAAGAGGATACTTGTCCGGAAATCGTTCACTGCACCGTACACCATCGCAACATCATGACTATTTTCGCCTGCTTCGTGATCTTCCCACCATCCGTATCGTTCACCGAAATTCAGCCTGAATTCGACTGGCCCATCCAGGGTCTCTCCATTCGGGGCTTCCCCGATCCGGTCTTCTCCATTCAGGGTCTGCGATTCAGGCCGATTTGGTTCAGGGTCAGCGGGTCCATCTTGAATCATAGAAGTCATGCATTGTTGGTTATCTCTCGATTTGGTTCAGGGTCAGCGGGTCCATCTTGAATCATAGAAGTCATGCATTGTTGGTTATCTCGTTTCTTCATCCTCAATTCAGGGCCGACATACACTAAGACACACAATCTATTGTTGGTTATCTCGTTTCTTCATCCTCAATTCAGGGCCGACATACACTAAGACACACAATCCTGGGGTCTTCCTAAGCCCGGCGCGTACTGGATCCCCATCCAGCGGGCTTATTAGTTTAACGACCGACCAGGATCGGCCTGACCACCCTGGATGGGATCCAGGACGGCCTTGGGCAGGTCCTTCAGGGCACCCTTGCGAATGAGGTCCATGACGGTCTGGATGGCCTTGTGCTCTTCACATCGTCCAGCGTGGAATTCACCACACTTCTTGCAGGGCAGGGCTCGGCATCTGTCAGTCGGATGCCCCATGCGTCCACAGCGGTCACAAACCAGGTCGGCCCAGCAGCGTTCAGCGCGATGTCCAAACTCGTGACAGTTTTCACAATAATCTGACCGATCCGGGTTGTTCCGACCAGGATCACCCTGTCGGGGTGACTTCGCCCCTGACCGGAAATCCTGATTCGGGGGACGCCAGCCTGAATGTTCCAAGATCCGGAAAACAGCCTTCCTCATCTCGTCCTCCCTAGCCGTACTCTCTGCGATGGCGTCTCGAACCACTCCATCCAGGTTCTCGTTAGCTGGGGCTGGGGAAGAAGCAGGTTTGGATTCTTGGTCATCCTCGAAATGGACATGAGCTTCTTGATCCGGGTGTGACTCACTCCCCTCCAGGCCGGTGAATGCACGTCCAGCCCGACCAGGTTTAAAACGCCTCTGCCTAAGGTTGTCTGCTCGAAAATCGCGCGTCCTGGATGGAGGGGTATCGTATCCCCCACCCAGCGTCTCCTCTTCATCTTTTTCCAAGGCGAACTCGAGATCCGGGATCCGTTTGAACCGCTGACTCTTCAGAGCCTGCTTCAAGTCTGAATCCTTCAGGCCTCTGATGAAACGCTTGACGTGGTGCGAGACATTTCTTCCTGGATGACCGATAGTTGATACTGGCCTTGCCCGCTGCGTCATTCAGGCGGTAGAAATACTCCAGAGCCGACTCGCCACCCTTCTGCTTCATCGTATAGTATGTCATTCAGGCGGTAGAAATACTCCAGAGCCGACTCGCCACCCTTCTGCTTCATCGTATAGTAGCGCTCTGAGTCGGAAGTCCTGGCCTTGAGGTACTTCTTCCTGAATTCGCTGGCCAGGGACTTCCAGTCGTTCTGGACTTGTTTCGGGAGTTGCCCACGCCAGTTCCGGACAGGGGACGACATCTTCATCTTGAGCTCGCTGATCCGGGTCCGGTTGGGCCAGCCTCCCTGGCTGGCCAGGTTCGTGAACCGTTCCCACCAGCTTCGGCGGTTGCCCAGGGATGCCTTCTCGTCGAACTTCTCCAGCGCACTCGAGTTCACAAAGGGGTGGATCGTCAACGAGGTTTCCCCCGCCTTGATCTTCCTGGCCGAGGCCTCGGCCAGGTCACCTCCGTCCAGACTGCTGTCAGAATCACTTGAGCTGGAATCGCTGTCACTTGAGCCGGAGCTGCTTGAGCTGCTTGACGACGGGTCTTCATCCTTCCGGGTCTTCTTCCTGGATGGCTTAGGCGGGGACCTCCTCGGCGGCGGCTTGGGTCCAGATTTAGCGGGACCAGTCGCCCTGGGCACTTCCGCCTTCGTCGACTTGGGCGTCGGTTCAGCCTTAGGCACTTGGATTCGCGGCTTAGTGCTGGAAGTAAGCCTGGCCAGATCCAATCCTGGGATGGTCGCACGCAGTTGGGCTTCGGCGATGTTCTTCGGTCCCGGTTGTGTACCATTTCTGGCGATCTGTCCAGCACTAACGCCACTCCTCTTGGTTGCCGATTCAGGGTTTGGCTCTTCCGACTTAACACGGGTTGCCAAATCAGGGTTGAATGTCGCCCGACCAGATTGATCCTGGGTAAATGTTGCCCGAAGGTCGCGAATCTGGGACGATTGGAAACGCCTCATGTACTTCGCAGCTTCTCGCTCGTTGTCTCGCTCGGACTCCAAAGCCTGGTACTTCCGCTGGAACGCGTCCTGCTGGGCATTCAAGCTCCTCTCCGTCTCCACAGCCCACGCCGCGCGCTCGTCCTCCATGCGCGCCTCCACTTCGGCTTATTGCTGCTGAACATAATTCAGTGCATCGGCCTGGAGGCGTTGACGTTCGGCCAAGGCGGCCTCGTCACGAGCGGCCTGGACGACAGCATCCAGGTCTGGTTGAGCCACGTCCGATTGGGGACCTTTCGCCAGGGCGGCAGCCACCCGACGTTCGGACTCCTGAATCCGGCGTTCAGCTTCCTCCAGCTTGCGCTGGGCTTCGGCGTCACGCTGCATCTGGGCTTCCGTCGTGGCTTGTTGAGCCACGGCCATCCGGTCCAAGGCAGCCTGAAGGCGTTTCACATCGTTCATCGTGGTGACCGCAACTTCGGCCACTCCAGACGAGATCGACATGTACGACCGACTAGATGTTTTGGACCCTTGCGAGCGCCGCGAGTGCCCTGACCGGCTGGACCGCCTGGACGAAGACCTCCTCTTCGACTTCGAGGACCGCTTCGAGGAACGTCGATGACGACGGCTCCTGGCGCTACTGGTCTCCGACTCGCTGGACGACTCCGAGCCTGAGTCAGGCTCGTAGCGGTGCCGGCGGCGTCTGGACGAAGACTTGGCCCTGGATCTGTCCGTCCGGGACTTCGAGGTCTGGACTGACTCGGCCATCTCGACGTCATCCTGGTCCACTTCGACAGAGCGCTTGGACGCGACTCGCTGGGTGACGTAGTTACCCACAGCACCCCCGCCGACCGCGAATCCAGGACGGCCAGCCTGAATCGACATCGCCATCGGACCGTACATCGAGGGCGGCATGTGGGCGCCAGCGCTGAGTCCAAGTCCGATTGAGGGCGAGCTCGCGGAGCTGTTCCTGGATGGGTTGGATCCAGACATCGTTCCGTACAGGGAGGCCTCCGGAGATCCAGAAGTACCGACCAAGCTCGGGACGGGCTCCGAAAGTCGCATACTCCTGGATTTATGTGGCCTCCTCCGCCTTAACGACGTCGCTTCGACTTGAGGTCCTGGGCGACGGCAATTCACTCGGGTTCGACACAGACAGCAACGACGCAAGCGGCGGCCGGGCTGGACTGTGCTGTTGGCGTTTCGGCTCAGGCTCGTCATCGGACGATCCTCCCAGACTCCTAGCCGGGCGAAGACCAGTCATCTTGAGACGGAGAACGTACTCCCGGCCGAGTAGGCCCAGATCGTAATCCGTCATCAATAGATCTCCACCTTGATCTTCAGCGTGGTAGTCCTGGATGGGTGCTTGTCCAGATTCAGGGGTCTCGGAGGCTTGTGCCTTCGGGGCAGGGACGATCTTGAACGTTGCATCGGCGGCAAGCGACCAATTCCAGGGCCAGCAGGCGCAGTACATCTTTGATGTCCACTCGCAGCTTGGCTGGAGCGACTTTAGCGGCTCTCGTCCTGAACCAGACCGGAACTAGGTTATAGAACCTGAAACCAGCCTCGAGCAACAGCGCTTGCAGGATAGCCATGCACTCGCGCGGTGTCAGCATCTGAACTGGGACCTGGACAGCCATGAGGTCCTGGGCGGTGCTCAAGTCCCGACGGTCGAGACGGAGCTCCGCGATCCAACCTCCATCCTGGTCCTCCAACTGCGCTCGCGCACTGAGGTACCTGGACGTGGTCAACATGGCGGCCATCCAGGGCTGTGCATCCGGCCGGGGCGTTGGCCAGGAATACTCCACGGCTGGCGGTGTCACACGTTCGGACTCCACCCGCTCCCACCTGGACACTTGCTGTGCGACGTACGCCTTCTCCTGGACCTCGGCAGACCTCTGGTCAGGGGGTCCCGGACGAAGAGTTCTTGGGTCCGGAGTCAGGTCTGGGACGACTTGGCTCGGGGTCGTCTTGGACGAAGCTTCCTGGGCCGCAGATTCAGGATTAGGCGTAGTCGCTTGGGCTGGTGGCGAGGTCTCTGGCGAGACCTCAAACTCGTCGGCCTCTTGGACAGTCGGTAGCGGCTTGTCTTCCAGGTTCGGGGTCTCCTTGGACTCCGCAGCTTGATCCAGCGGCGGAGAGTCCGAAACTCGATCCGCTACCGGGGGCTCAACCTCATCGGCGCCTCCCGCAGACGCCTTGGCGGGCTCATTCTGAACGGACTCACCCTGATCTTGGACAGTCTTCGGGTCAGGATCCTGGACGTCCGGCGCATCATCCGGGGACACTTGGTGCGCGTCTTCCTGGACGGACGGTGCTGGAGTCGGCTACTTCTCCGACGACTTGGCCTTCGCCTCGCGAGCCGCCTTGCGCTTCGCAGCGCACGCCTTCCGAGCAGCCCGGACAACCTCATCCAGGCTCGAGTGCTCCTCCGGCGGCAGCCCTTGAGACCTACGCGACTGGCGCGACGCATCACCGCGTCCCGCGCCATCGCGCCCTTCCTCGTGGATGTCTTCTCCTTTTCCTTTCGCCATAAACGCTTCGGTCAAAGAGTTAGTAGACTTCGCAACCTCAATCCTAACAGTAAATGTAACCACAACTCAGTGAAGTCCCAAACGATTCGATCCGAGCACGCGCACCAGCTGAGGCGAGGCGGGTGAACGCCTTTTGCCGCCCAGGTGTACAGTGGCCCGAAAAGGATCTAGACTTGTCCCCTCGAAACAACCCTGGACGAGCACTTGGTGTCGTCCTGGGTGGCGTGTGTTTCTTGTGGAATCCCTTTGGGTGTCGTTTGTCTTCGAACGTGAGACTTGCACTTGGCGAGTTGTGGGAAACAGGATAATATCGCTAGGATCAGGAAGCAGAGCCAACGCACACTTCAGAACGCAGCTTCCACAGCCTGGATCCGGAGAGATAACCTTAACAATACAGAGTTATACACAAATATACAACACACACAACCGTCACTTATTCTTTGGTTGGCCCTTGGACGGTGGGCCCTACACACCAGTCAACAAAGAGGGTAGATCCAGGACACTGGCAAGTCCAAGGCCCTCAACCAATCGCGCACCACCCTCAATCAAGAGGGAAAATAGCCGAATCAATATAAAACATAGTCCTTCCTATCACTCAGTAGCCTATCAACAAATCACTAGGTGGTGACTACCTCAACCTCCCTAGGAGTAGCTTAATATGAAATCGCAGTGCTGTCCAGGACAAACACCCCAACTAGAATATGAAATAAAGCTTATCAATTCTGGCCGCACGACAGCTCAGGTACTCGCCTTAACTTGATCTGATACGTACTATGAGAGCTCCACACACAATCTTACGTTCTTAGCCGAGGTGCCCTGACTGCAGGGGGAGAACCAAAGACACAAGGCTTCCTTGAGTCTGAACCAGCTCTGAATAGCCTGGCCCCCAACCGAAGACACTTGCGCTGTCGCAGGAAAAACGAACTTTGTTTGGTCTTATCTTTGTAGGCTATCACTAATCGTAACATGCAGTCTTGGAAGTTTTATCTTGGTTTCAGTGTGGGTTGTCGCCGGTTCGAGTCGAAAAGATCCAGCAGGGATCGGCAGCACAGCTGGGAGGGAGTTCAAGGTTCCATGTGCCGAACAGATCATGAGCGGTCGGCTTCGTCGGTCCTTAATGTCTTGGATTTGTATGATCGGATCTTGAGGCTTGGAGAGTCGTCCGTTCGGGATGCGTGTTGTCGATTCAGGATACATGGACTTCGGTCAGGCAGCTTGAGCATCAGCGAGCGTGGTCAGGGACCTCTTGGGCTGTCGGGCTTGGGCTGACCTGATTTTGGCTGGGGGCTTCAGGGCGGGCAGGCTTCAGGGTCTTCGATCTTGGTCCAGGTTGGACACGCCTTGATCATCCTGATTCAGGGCGTCGAGTGCATATCCAGGCTGTTCTCATCACTTGGGTTCTGGATCCAGCTAGAACCAGGCCGTCAACGTAGGGCTCGGGCTAAAATCTGGAGCCGCATCGTGTCACTGACGTCGCTGAGTTAGCCACCAAGCTGGCCGCTCAGCAGTACGAGGCCGACCGGAAGGACTTGGAGAGTCAGTGGGAGCAGCGTCTGGCCGAGGTGGAAGCCAAGTACCAGCGCGCTGAGGCTGAGCGCACGCGCGCGGAAGCCGACCACGCTCGCCGCACCGATGAAGCGGAGGTTGAGATGAAGAAGCGCTTCGACTCCGTGCAGCG
This sequence comes from Phytophthora pistaciae, assembly GCA_024679115.1. Classification (NCBI taxonomy): domain Eukaryota; phylum Oomycota; class Peronosporomycetes; order Peronosporales; family Peronosporaceae; genus Phytophthora; species Phytophthora pistaciae. The sequence continues at coordinate 20,594 of JAIKVE010000038.1, read as the reverse complement.
GACGATTCAGAACATTCTTCTGGATCGGGAGCGAGATCAAGCTGAGCGGGAGCTGGAACGCGACACTGCGTTGAACTGCCAGAAGTTTCTGGCCGGTCAGAACTTCGTGCAACCCTGTCGCAAGTCCAGACCCTCCGTACGACAGCCCCTCAACCGGCAACACAAGTCAAGTCTGAACCGTCGGCTGTTCCCCATTCGGCAACCTTGAATCAGGTATCCAGTGGCGCAATCAATGATGGCGTGAGCTCCGGTACCAGTTATGTGCACTCAAAGGACACGACCGAAGTCGGCGCTGCCCAGCTGCGTGCGACCGTGGGTACAAGTCTGCCGAAGAAGGAAACTGCCGAACACGACCGAAGTTCCCAAGGGACGAAGACTGTGACTACCTCGAAGAGCTCCATATCGAAGTCGGAATCTGCGGCCAAGGGTTCAACAAGTTCTGCGGCCAAGAAACCTGCGTCCAGAAGATCCTCCTCCCGGAAGGGTAGCAAGGAGGACGTAGACCCGCCGTCTTCACATCCAGATAACTCTGACTCAAGTTCGTCGGACTCCAGCGATGACAACTCAAGCTCCAGTGACTACAGCAGCAGCTCAAGTGATGATCTGGACCTGGACCTGACCACTTCAACGGCGACCAAGGAAGGCACGACTGTGTGGACATACCGACCGTATATCAACTACAATGCGGTCGAGAAGTTCAACGAAGATGCGGCCGTAGAGGATCGTGTTGGCTGGTGGGAGAGGTTCATCGACATGGCTGCTCAAGGTTCCTGGCCGGACAAGATGAGGATCCGCCAGCTGCGAGGCCGAATGCCCTCGTCGCTCAGGGACTGGTGTGCTCAGCTGCCCAAGTACATCAGGCACAACTGGAAGAAACTGTCTCGCCGGTTCAATGTCATGTACTGCTGTACGACCGGTTCCTACTCTGAACGCTACTACACCATGAAAGTGCGTTCAGGCGAGACTCCCCGTAGGTTCTTCTACCGGCTGAACGCAGATGCGGTCAAGGCTTGAATCGAGTTCCAGAAGTCTTCCAAGCACCGGGAGCGACACCTTCGTCGCTTCATCAAGAAGCTGAAGGACATCCAGCTGAAAACCGCACTACAGGGTCGGAAGTTCAAGAGCATTAGTGAAGTGGAACATGCGCTGAGACGACACGAGGATATCTGGCGTGAGGAGGGTCATGACGCTCCACCGCCGAGACGTGACTTCCGTGCTGACAATCACCCGCAAGGCCGTTTCAAGGGCTCGCAGGCCTGGACGCGCTTTTGTCGCTCAAGGTTCAGAACCTGAGTCAGACTCCGAGCCTGAACGGCGTGTCCGGTTTGAAGAATTGGACGACGAAGACAAGCCAGCCGCTAAGATTGCGTTGGCCAAGGGACGTGAGAATCGCGTGAGTGAGTCTCCCCCGGTTGAGGCGCAGCCCGTGTTCAAGGTTGAGAACATCACGAAGGAGATTTACCGTGTCCTGGACGCGGTAGGATGGCGCCCACCAGGCTCGTTCAGCAACCCAGATGTGCGTTCAGGGAATCCAGACATGCGTTTAAGGCCGATGTCACCGCGTTCAAGCAACTCACCGTGGCAGAGGACTTGTGACAACTGCGGAAGGACTGGACACTCGAAGGAGGACTGTTGGGCCGATCTGGTGTGTGACCGCTGTCGTCAACAAGGCCACCCGACTGAGGCATGCCGTGTGAACCCATGTCCCAGCTGCAACCAGTTTCATCGCGGACTCTCGTGTGAAGACTGGAAGGCAATCCAAGCAATGAAGAAATTTACCCGCCAAGGTGCACTCGACGACCAGACTCCGGACGCATTCCATACTGGCGAGGCCGACTCTAGGAAGTAGCCGTTAAACCATTAAGCCCGCTGGAAGGGGTTTTGGAACGCGTCGGGCTGAAGAAGACCCCAGAGATGTGCGCCCTAGTGTACGTCAGCCTTGAGCTGAGAAGAAGAAAAGACCAAGATATCCAACAATGCATGACCGTGTTTCAAGATTCATCCCCTGATCCAACCAACCTGCGTTCAGACGGTGTGCGTTCAGACAATGTGCCCCCAGGGTCCCCGGACGCAGAAGTCCCGATGAGTTCCGACTTCAGCCGGGCGAGCGCTACGGATGGTGGGAAGATCGCGAACCTGAAGATACGCATGAGGTTGCTATGGTGCATGGTGCTGTGAATGACTGTCGGACCAAGATCCTCCTGGACACTGGCGCGTCTGTGAGCATACTGAGTTTTGACGTTGCGCGTAAGTTGAAGCTCAAGCTCCGGATGCACAAACAGATGAAGGTTTCAAGGTGTTCCGACATACATCTCAGCACATACAGAGGTCAAGATCACGCTTGGTCCAAGAGTGGTCTACATTCTGAGGCTTTGGGTCGCCAACATTGGCGAAGGAGTGGATGTTTTGCTTGGTATGAACTTCATGTTCAGTGCGGGTGCTCGATTGTCGACTCGAGAAGGACTGATTCAGCTGCCGGACGAAGAGACGATCCTGATGTATGGTGGGCCTGACCGCAGCAGAATGGGCTTGGACATCCCAGTGCGGCCAACGGAGACTTTGTTCCTTGAACCGGGACGAAGTGCTGTAGTACGCATCCGGTACGGCCGGTCCAACGCCCAGCATGAAGTTGTCTGGGCTGGGCGCGGAGACCGATGGGTGACCAAGCTCATTTATGCGGCCAAGTCCTGGCCGACTGCGGTCAAGATGATTTGGATTGACACGAGTACCGACATTGCTCGAATCATTGAGTATGGTTTTTTTTTTTCGCCGTAGTCGGTTTGTGCGTCCAGGCACTAGGCAGTATCAGGAGTGGCAACAACTCATTTATGAGAACACCCTGTCCGCCCAAGCTCAGATACGCAATGACCGGTTGCTCCAGTAGATGTACGACCAAGAGCCACCTTGCGTTACGCGAGGAGAGTATCCGTGGCCGTCCAAGATCATGCTGCGGCCAAACCCTGGCACTGCTCCAGTTCGGATGATGTAAGTGAACAAGAAGCTCAAGAAGCAACTAGTCACTTTCACCGACGAGGATTTAGATGAGCGGAGCTTAGACGCAGTTGAGTCGAGGACAAGGGACGTCGGAGTGCAGACCGAAGCGGCTTCTGACGAAGGGTCTAGCATTCAAGATGCTACCGTTGATACTCATGGGCTTTGTCACGTGGCGAGCGCTGTCATAGCCGCCCCACCTGAGGGAGTCGACGCAAGCTCTGAACGCGGGTGTCTCGACGAGGTTGATCAGCCGGAAACCTTGAACGCAGGTTTGGCTGAAGATGCAGTTTCAGACTTCGCAAGTCAGGGCTACGCAAGTACGCCTGTGCAGAAGTTGGAAGCAGAATACGCGAGGGTCATGCGTGTGTCCGTGGAGGAATTGGATCTGGAACCGGTTGTGTATGTTCGGGAAGGCAGCGAGTTGATGACTCAATTGCGCGATCAGTTAGCCATGCTGCCCGAACTTCAGGACTTGAGTCCAGAATGCAAAATCGAGGAAGCAGATGTCGGTGAACCAGGTGTCTCGACGCCGGATATGGAGACGAAGCCGAGGAAGATCTTGGAATACCATCGCAAGATTTGCTTGGGCGACGGAAATGCTGCTCCAGCCCCTGTCCGAGGTATCAGGATGTTGGAAATGTGCGGCCAGTGGCTCTGCGTGCGCGACAAATTGCCCCGCATTTCTTGGTCAAGGTTTACGAGTTGCTCAAGAAACTCCTTGACACAGGACTGATTGAGCACTCTGAATCGGCATGGGCTTCGCCGATCGTCATCGTACTCAAGAAGAACGGTGTTGATATCTGGATGTGCATCGATTATCGAGTGGTGAACGAGTTCATCAAGCTGTCGCGGTACCCGCTTCCCCTGATCGACGATCTTCTGATTGGGTTTGAATCGGCAATGTGGTTTATGAGCCTGGGCATGGCTAGTGGCTTCTGGGCGGTGCTGATGACTGAACGCGCAAAGCTGATCTCGGCTTTTATCTGCCCGTTTGGACACTTTCAGTGGATTAGGATGTCATTTGGACTCAAGAACGCGCCCCTCATCTACCAAGCCGTGATCAACAATTGCTTGTGGGGATTCGTGCGTCTACCGCCTGAGGAGGAGGCCCTCGTTGACCATGATGTGCTGGAATTCTTGAAACTGGATCCTGAAGCTGAACGCACATGCGTTCAAGACCCTGAACGCACATGCGACGAGAGCTCTGGCCGCAGTTCCCGCGGTCCCCGCTCTGACAGATGAGATGACGGTGTTTCAGCGCAACATCCCAGCACTCTCGCAAATGGGTCCAGTGCTTGGACGCAGTTCGTATATCGACGACATCGCTCATGGTGCTTCAACTTGGGATCAGCTGTGTGATGACCTGAACGCACTCTTGTTCAGACTGCGATATTAGAACATCTCGGTGAGTCTCCCGAAGAGTGAGTTTGGCAAATTGACCATTCCGTACCTTTCGCACGAGTTCAGCGCTGAAGGAATCCGAGCCACGCACAAGATCGCAAAGTCCGTTCAAGACTTGCCGTTCCCGTCCACGCTCAAGGGGGTTCAGAGCTTCTTGGGGAGCTTGAACTACTATAAGTTCATTGATGATCTCCCTGTGGTGGCTGCTTCGCTCTATGAGCTGACTGAAGAACAAGTGCGTTCAGGCCGGGACCTTGAACGCGCAAAGAGGCGTTTGAGATCCTGAAGCGCAAGATTGTCTCGACCCCGTTGCTGCGTCACCCTGACCGCACGAAGCAATTCATCATCATCCCCCATGCTAATCCGTGGGCAGCATGCGCTGTCCTGGGCCAGGTACATGATGGAGTGATTCAGCCCGTGCGATTAACTGGACGCATATTGAGCGAGTTTGGGCTGCATTACCACATTGCAGAGAAGGAAGTGTTGGCGATCCTGAGAGTGCTGGAATTGTTCCGACTGCCGACCTACGGCTCTGAATCCCCGGTGGTGATCTACACTCGCTACTCCGTGCTGAAATAGTTGCTGAATTCGAATTCCATCGAGGGACGGTGCCTGAATGGGGCTGGAGCTTTCTAGATGGTCGCTGGAGATTCGTCGGGTTCAACGCAACGAAGACGGCCTTGCAGCCATATTGGGGGCAGACATTACTCCACTCGAACACTTGGATGCAGTCGTTGAAGAACTGATTCCAGTCAAGGGACGCGTCAAGAAACCACCTGCGGTCAGCATCGAAATGCTTGAATCAGATTATCAAGGTGTGGTTCTCAGCTTCGATAGTGCGGCCAAGACTTCAACGCGTGTGGGAAGCTGTGGCTGTGTTCTTTTGCAGCTACCTGCCTGGGAAGTCTTGGACGCACGTGGATTCATTCTAGAAGATGTGACTGTGAATGACGCCGAGTATCATGGATTATTGAACGGGCTGAAAATGGCATCTGAACGAGGAATTGAAAGCTTGGTCGCGGTTGGTGATTCAAGGATTGTGGTTCAGCAGGTTCAAGGTCTGATAAATTGCAACCAGCCCAACCTTCAACGCAGACTTGCCGAATATGAGGTCATCCGGACGAAGTTCAAAACGGTACAGCTGGTGCATGTCAAGCGTTTGTGCAACCAGGCTGCTGACTACCTGGCGTCGAAGACTCTAGCGATGGGCAAGTCGTGGCAAGTCGAGGACGCTGAAGAGCGCCTGCACCTGCGACTCGTGTCGCGGATAGCCGAACAGGTGGTGAAACCCGCGAGCACGTCGAGCGAGGCTCAACCGCGCCCGGAGACCTTGAACGCAGATGTGGAAGGAGTGCGTTCAGATTCGATTCAGCTCCTTTGACACCTGCGGCCAAGGTTTTGGCCGTCATGACTCGTGCGCGTTCAAGGGACGAAGCTGATTCAGGCGAACCAATGGGACCTGTGGAGTATCAGGCAGAAAGATGGCGGCGTATCAAGGCTCATCAGGATGTAGACACCTTCCTGATGCAAATCAAGAAGTATCTGAAGGGAGAACTTGATCAATTCTCCCACGCTCCGGTCAAGAAGATTGCCAAGTACGCCGACCAGTATGTCATGGATTCCAGAGAAGTCCTGTATCGCCTAAACGCAGCTACCCGGGAGCGCCCACGTGACAAAGGGTCAGAGCTGAGATTGGTTGTGCCGACAGATCTGCGTCCAGACATTCTGCACTACGTACACGAGGACGATCAGGGTGGACACCAAGGCATAACTCGGACGTGCGAAAAACTGGGTTCAGAGTTTTATTGGCCGCGGATGTACGCTGACGTGGAGGTTTTTGTGAAGGAGTGCACTGATTGCGCGTCGGCCAAGGGACGACCTTTGAACCCGGGACCTTCGCCCGGTAACATCGAGCCTAGTCGCCCGTTTGAAGTGGTGTCCATGGACTTTGTCACGCACCTGCCCAAGTCTGAACGCGGAAACACTTTCCTGCTCCTGTTTCAGGATGCGTTTTCAGGCTATGTGATGTGCAAGCCGATGAGTTCGACAACTGCTCAGAATGTGGCCGAGGCGTATGAAGAACGTGTTTTCAGACAGTTTGGGGCCAGTTTCAAGTTGCGCCACGATCAAGACCCGAGGTTCATGAGTGAAGTATTTTCCCGATTCAGGGATTTGCTTGGCAGCAGACAGCGGGCAACCCTGGCCTACCGCCCTCAGGCGAATGGCCAACAAGAGCGGTCTGTCCAGACGGTGATTCGCAGTGTCCGAGCCTACGTCGCTGAATCAGATCAGAGTGATTGGGATGAGCACGCTGAGCGGTTGATGTTCGCGCTCAATATGTCCTTTGATGCGACCAGGCTTGACACGCCATTTTACTTGGTCCACGGTTGGGACGCTCAAGGGACGCTTTCAGCGATGCTCGGGCCCAAGCCGTCGAGTGTGCCTGAACGCAGTGCGTACGAGTGGCGTCGCAAGATGCAACGAGATTACAGCTACGCTCAAGCTTGTGCGGAAGACCTGCAGAAGAAGGCGAAGAAACTGCGTCCAGAGGCCCAGACTCTGAAATGGCAAGAATGGTCTGATCGCATCAAGGCCGGTTTCAAGGTTGGGAACGCTTTCTGGCTTTACATACCCAAGGTTCAGCCAGGTCTGAGCAGGAAGTTGGCTCACATGTGGCACGGCCCGTTCCGGATCGAAGCGATCCACGACAATTTCAGAGTCAAGCTCAAGGTGAAGGATACGGGTTATCGTGTAAATCCTTGGGTGCACGTGAGCCGTCTGAAACCAAGAGCGTTGTTTCCCAAGCGTCCGACCGAAGAAGTGGAAGTAGCTGAGGACGATGACTTTGACGTCACCTTGCTGCCCGAGGACAGCTGGAGCCTGATGCCTCGAACGATGAGTATGAAGTGGAGAAAATCTTGGATCTGCGTTGGGTCAAGCGCACTCGGACCTCTCGACGCACTCGAGAGTACAAGGTTGCGTGGAAGGGATACGACGAGCCAGAGTGGCTGCCAGTCACTCAGCTGAACTGCGGTGCCCTGCTGTATGAGTTCAACCAGGGAGCTAAGGCGCGAGCCCGCTTCCAAGCCATGCAGGCTGGGGATGACCATCCGGCCGTGTAGTGCTCGCTGAGCCCACATGCCTGACCGCAGACCTGAAAGTGACTGAACTTGCCCCTGAAACCGACTGTACCCTGAAACAAGACCGAGTGGCGTTGACCACAGACGAGTGTCTGAACGCAGAATTGACTGAACGCAGATGATGGTGATGGTGTGAATTGCGAAGTGGAAATGTGGAGAATGGATTGTGGAATTATGTGTGCTGTGGAGAAAACAGTGGAGTGTGGCCAGCCTGCTACCCGTTGATGTGACTTCGGCGGAGAAGTGGCGAGATGACGGCTGAGGAGTGTGGCTGAAACCCGGTTTCAAGCAAAAGAGAGTTGAGCACGGAAGACTTAAGAAGGCTGAAACAAGAAGGAGAACTGACAAGAGGTGTGGAAACATGTATTTCTGGACACTGGGTGGCTACGCTACGACATGCAAATGGAGTAATGCTAAAGCTGCGTTCAAGGTCTGAAACGAGGAGATGCGGTCAGCGAGTCACTGGTTGTTCTCGCCCGTGTCGCCCTCTTCGACTTCCTCCTCCTCGATGTCTTCCTCCTGGTCTTCTTCTTCATCGATGATCTCTAAGCAAACATGACGTTCCAGGGGAGCTTCTTCTTGATCATCTTACCGCGCGAATTTACAGGGAAGAGTGTCACGTACAACTCCAGGCTCCAACGCTTGTCGAGAAACTCCATGTCACACTTCTGCGGCGCGTAGTTCGGGAAGCCCACGGTCTGAGGCTTGCTCTTGCCCTGGAAGAAGCACATCTTGATGCCGAAGCACCTACACGACGTGGTGGTCGCTGGATCGGGGTTTTCAACCACGCTCAGCTGCTCCAAAGTTAGGCGCTTGAAGGGAATCTTGGCCAGAGCAGTAGGTTTCCGGCGAGGCTCCGTCAGCTGCTCGATGACCTTGGCCGCAAGCCGCGCCTTCTTGACCGCGGATCCAGACTGGCGTTGCTTGGCCTTGGACTGCTGATTCCGCGGCGAGCGACGAAGTGTTGAGCCTGTTTCTTGGTTGGCCGCACCTGATTCAAGCATGTCGAGTTTGCGCTTGGCCGCAGGAGACGACTGCTTCGCTGGAACTACGGTTTCAGTCACCTGGGGCGCAGCGTCAGAATCATCGGGCTCGACATCGTCTTCTTGCTCGTATTCAGAATCCCCACTGCTACTGGACGACACCGCTTCAAGCCCGTCCTGAACGTACTCCTCGTCCAGCGAAAACCACGGCTCAGGCTTCTCGCCCCGATCGAACATGCTCTCCAGTCGAACTTCAGTGCTGAGGTAGTACATCTCTGGAACGAAACTTGTCCAAGGAACTGCGTCCAGCCCGTCGCTGTGAATAATGCCGACCAACATCTCAACCAGAGGTTCATGATGGATGAGCGGGTGAACGATGTGCTCCCCACTCACGAGCTCCTTCGCGTCCTCGTAAGTAAAGACGTTCTGCATCACGTAGCGCAAATCGCGACGAAGTTTTCGCCAGACCTGAGGTCCCGGGAGAGCTGCTCGCGCTTCATCCTCAGAACGAGCTTGCTCGGGCGACGCTGGGAGAGCCAATTGTGAGCTGGGTCGATAATCGCTTGGATGCAGCTGGCGTTGCTTCTGGAATGCATCCCAGGATATCTTCGTGCGACTATCCTTGGACGCAGATTTTCCCTTGGACGCAAATTGCTTGGACCTGGATTTGTTGGAACCTGTGTTACCACCAGTGAGGTCGACCGTCTTCTTGAGCGGAGGGCCAGGTCTGGGCGCTGAATCGCCACCCGTGGCCTTCTTGCGCTCAGCCGTGTAGTCACCACAGACGCACTGCGGCTGGTCAATGGCCACCACATGGATGTTCGTGATCCAGCCAGCAGGAGGCTTGGTGCCGTCTGCGAAGTGTCCAAACAGCTCCTGAAGACGCTTCCAATTCCCCGACACCGTGACTTGTGGTTCCTGATCCAGGAAATCGCTGAGCGCCCATGCGCCCAAGGTCTTCTCACGAATCTCACGACGCAAAACGCCGCAGAGAGCCTCAGACGTGTGCAGCAGATCCTTGAGCTTGGCGATCTCGTCGGCTTGCGCGTTCAAAGCGTGTTGGTGATCTTTTTGCTGACGAATGAAATTCTGCTTGAACGCGGATTCGCCGTCCTGCTTGGCCGCAGTAAAGCGCTCGACCTCGTCTTTCCAGTACACTTCCATCGCAGTCCATTCCCACCTGAGACCTTCGTTCACGTCGAGCATATCCAGTGTGTGTTGCGTGAACGTCTGGCCGCCGGACTCGACAGCCAGTTTCAGCCGACGATACTTGTTGAAAAGCCGTTTCAGGAACGAGACCGTGTTAATAGTGCGCTCAGCGAGGTGTTCGGGCCGGAAGGTGCTCAGCACTGAGGCAAACTCTCGTTGCAGCACCAGCGATTTCAGCATGGCCGTGAGATTCGTGCCTGACGGGAGATCTTGCCGCACTGCCAGCATGGCTGAACGCACATTCGACCCAAGACCTGATTCAAGGTCCTGATAATCCTGGTCGGTGAAAGTTTCAGGGTTCTGCAGCACCTCCAATCCACCGTACCCATCATGAAAGCGTGCCCCATTATGGACCGCGTCCGCCGATGCCAGAACGCCAACCACTCGGAGCGGTGTATCAGTGGAAACGGAAGGCGGTACCAGCCAACTAGCTGGACGCTGGATGTTTTCGTCGATGAAGCTGACGCTAGATGCTGGGACGAGCTTGGACGCAGAGAGACCTGCGTACTCGGCGTTGGACACGATCCGCCGCTCACGCCACCCATGCGCGAGAATTGGATGCGCATCTGAACCTTCATCGCCCGCGTTCAAAGTATTTGAAACTGCGTTCAAGCCGCCCGACCCATCTGAATCTGCGTTCAGCTGTTTGCCGTCATCCTTAGCTTCATCATCCACGGTGGAGCTCTCCACCACCTCATCGCCGTCTGCGTCGACCTTTTCCTCGTCGCCGTGGCTGCCTATGACGTCGTCGTTGCTTGCGAAATGCTCCCGACGCCCGTCGTCCAAAGGAGATGCCGTTGCCGGTACATCTCGTGACTCTGACGCCTTACCAGCGTTCCCCGATGGACTGGTGCGCTCCTGCGCGTCGTCCCCCTGCGTGCGCGCCTCTGGCGCGTCGCCCTCTACCGGTGCCATGCCGCTGTGCCGCTTGTGTAACCGCGGCCGGTGTGTATGCGTCGGTGCCGCGCGTTTGAAGAAGATTTTGCAATTATATGGAAAGCTGGAATGGATTTTGCGGTTGAAGACGAGTCTGGCCGTAGACTTGACGGCTGTTGACCGAGCGCGACAGGGCGGAGAAGCGTGCGCAAGTGTGGCAGTTGGCCAACTGCCCGCACTTAAAAACTGCGTTCAAGCCCAGCCCCGTCAGACTTCGGTCCAGCCATGATGTGCCAGCTCGGAAGCAATTTCCTCTATGACAGACCATGACTGGAGGGGGCGGTTATGACGAGACTGAGCGGGGTTTTGCCCCAACGGTCATCATCCGTCTACTGACTCGACTGAATCCGGCATTCTGATTGGCCGAGATGGAACCCGGACCCGGCTGCACACCGTGCGACAAGATCTGAGCTGGAATTCGGCTGTGTTCCGCGGAGCGAAGTGCGCTCAAGCCTAGGATGGGCCCTTCAGGCCTGGAAGACTGCGTTCAGGCAAGAATACCTGAACGCACTCGATCTCTCCAGGCCGCCCCCGTTCTTAAGCAGGTTGACACATTGAGGCCGTCGAAAACGCCTGCACGAACGTATCGTGTATGGTGTCCCGCCTCGCCTAGGCCCTGAACGCACATCAAATCCGTGTACCCGGAGTTCAGCCACCCCAGCGAAGTCACAACCATGGTGCCCAGGCCGCTGGCCACCCGGAAGAAGTCTCGCCAAGTTCCCCACGACCAAGTGAAGAGTCGACCTACCCTTGGCCGCAAGGCCTTGAGTATGGTTTCAGCCTTGGACGCAAGTCGTCTTTGGTTGCAGGCCTTGGATGCACTGCGTTCAGGCCTGTTGACTCTGAAACCCGGTTTCAAGAATGCGGGTTCAAGGAAAACCTTGGTCGCATGCGGCCAAGGTTCCCCAAGAGCCAGTCATGCACGCACAAAGACACGGGCACATTGAAGCTGGGCAAGAATCCAGTGGAAAGTGTCTACGTCAACAGTTCCAGCATACTCAAGTCAAGATATTCGCCAGACGCGTGGCGAAGAACACAGAAGAACACAGAAGAACGCTACAAGAGAGATATCTTTACTCAGAAGCCTAGCGATAGTCTAGCAGATAACAATCAGAGAGTTTGTTTTACCCCTACTGCGCAAGTCGTCGAGGAATCGGGTCCGCTGTCCTAAACGACAAGGTCAGTGCGGAGCTCCCCACACACATTCAAGTCCATATACGTGGGGATCAGTCTGCTCCGGCTACTGAAGTGATCCACGTATTCCATTTCCCAGTTGGGCCCATTGCGTTGAGGAAAGGGTGGTGTCCCATTTCATGTTAACAAGGACATCTCGGGTGGTTTGGTAGCAGTCGCCCCCGGGAATAGTCTCATTGACTGCGTTTAGGATCGGATTGTATTTGGTCTGTATATTTCCCTCATCTGAGGGTGGTGCGCGTGTGAAAGTGCGTTCAAGGTTGACCAGTACCTTGATCGCAGATTAGTTGACTGGTGTACGACCCACCGCTGAAGGGTCTTAAAGAATAAGTGGCGGCTGTGTGTTTGTGTATAGCTCTGCATTTGCATTGGTTATCTGAAAGTGGTGTGTATTTCGGAGGTTCTAACTTGTGGCTAACTTGTGGTAGTAACCCTGATCCTTCACTCACGCTTTCGAGCTCAAGCCGTTTGGAGAAGTGCGTTCAGACAATTGAACGTTACGCTCGACGAACTCAAGACTTTCAACCCCACAGACAACTCACCTGGTGATCGATCCAGGCTCCCCAAAGTCAAACAACACCGATAGGGATTCACAAGGTGCCACGCCACCCTGGCCGCATTTTCCCCAGAACCTGCGTTCAAGGAAATCTGCGTTCAGGATTTACCTTCCCGAAAAGTATCTCGTATACCTTTTCTGGGCTACCGCTATACACCTGGGCGTAAAAGGTTTCACCGACCTCGTCACACTAGCCGGATATAATACACCTAGATGTACACTCCAACCGGGGTGGCGTGTGTCCTTGTGAACAATCCCTGTGGGTTTGTTTGTCTTCGTAACCAGGGGTCTTCAACCGTGGATGAGTTGTCTTGATACTTGTAGGTCGCTAGGTAGCAGGGCAGAACGTAACCTTCCTGGACTTCGCCTCTGGCAGCCTCAGATAACCAGCCAATACAAACAGATACAGAGTTATATACAAGCACGTAGCCCTTCTTTATCCTTCTGGACCGTGTAAGGGTCGGTCACTACTCCAGTCAACTTCAGTCGGGGCCCGAGACATTGATCAATCCCGGCCGGCTTAGCTCACGCGTACTGAGGGACACTTAGCACAATCAAGTACCTCTTACCACAATAGCGCTTAAATAAATACTTCACACCCGGAGCTACTACAACCGGGGTGACAAGGTAATCGGTAATATGAAATGCGGGGCCTTCCTGTAAGGACGAGCTCAACCGCAACTAGGAAATGAAATGGAAGTGGATCAACCTCGGGTTGGTGCCCGGTACTCACCCCAACTTGGACTGGACTCTGTTGCGGGAGCTCGACCCAGATGTCACAGTTGCCGGTCCCTCACACGTAGACTTAGTCGGTCCTCCGGGAACGCACGTCCGGTAGGCTGCTCCAACTCACTTGCGCGATCCTTGGCAAAACGAACTCTGTTTATCTGTTATCTGTTGTCTCTCTCTCTCTCGCTCTCTCTCTCTGCCTACTGTGGTGTAGCAGACGTGCCAAACCTCGTTAGCTTCCCACTCTCACACCAACAACACCTACACTAACGGGAGAGCAGGCTTGTCGGGTGATCCGAAGATCGCCCAGTTCGTTTACAGTGGTGCAGTGGTTACCCAGACACCCGCCAAGTCGTCCCAGGAGCCGTTCCACGAGCACACAGCACACTCCCCTTCTTTCGCCGACCCTCTTGTCGCTCTTCTCCTTCTCCTTCTTCTCCTCTTGACCCGTGCCCTCCATCAAAGGATGGACGGCGGCTCTCGCATTTTACGGGGCGCCGATGCAATACCGCACCGGCTAAGTCGGGGGCGGGCCGAAAACCCACGTTCGTACGCTCGACGAGCTCTTCGCCAAGGGCGGAATCCAGATAATCACTACACGCACTCGCTCTTGGACTCGACAGGCGGCCGAGAATACTTCCGTCACTTCGGATAGCCGATCTCAGCGGTGGTCATGATCTAGCCCCACGGGGGCGGTCGTACCTTGAAAAGACGCCGCGTGCCGCTTGTTTAGGACCTCGAAAATTCCACTCTGTATTTATCTTTGCTGTGTTGGGCTCAAAGGCCCTTCCCTGGGTTCCTATACAAATATCTAATGAAAATGGGCTGTTACGCCCCCCCCCAATACTAAAACCAAGTCTGCTCGCTCGGCGACTCTTCGCTCGGCGACCCTTGAGATCTTGCGACCCTGCGTCGTCGAAACTCCTCGAGTCGGTGTCTGGTGTACACACTTGGACCGGACTGGCTTGTACTATTACGGCAACCTCTTTCTCGCCAAGTCCTCTCCGTGCTTGCTGCAGTGATGCCGTCAATGCTGGACAGCGGGTGTTACCATGAATTATTCGCTCGCTGACTTCGGTACTCAGCGAAATCCATGTTACTGCCCTGTATCCATACTCGCCGAGATGCTTGAGTTGACTTGGGCGATGAACGAGAAAACGCTATACCACACTATTTTCTGTCGATCTTTACATGCACTCCATCTTGACTTGTCTTCACTATGGTCTTGTCGTCGCAACCGTCCGCGGTCCCTCGTAACGGAAAGGGCCAATTCAGTGCGCGGTTTTGGACCAGTTCGCAAAAACTATGTACCACCATCAAAACGCAAGTTTTGAACGGGACTGATACCAATACAAAGTTAAGATACTGATCTATCTGGTCATCATTTCTGTAAAGCACAACACGTGACGGCTGTTGCATGCATCCAGCGTAAAGATGAGCATTTTTATAATATTTGAAAGGGGCCGCCATTTCCTTGCACTGTCATACTAAAATCAAGATAACACCCCCCATAACTAATAACGCATGATTTGCACGCTCCCAGAGCCCATTCTAAAATCAAGTATAAAGTCGCGCACAGAATTGAATCAGCGCACTGAATTGGCCCTTTCCGTTAGCATACTTCCAGCAAGTACAGTCATCACTGGGTACCCAGCGAAGTTCAATGTTCCACGGAATCCGAACAGATCTTGGCTGGCCGGTTTGGCCGGTCGGAAACATCTTGGGATTTGTATACTGTATCTTCAAATCTGGGATTGTATCTTGGTATCTCCATCCGGGATCCAGGATTATCTCCAAACGGGATCACACTCCACTTGGGCTTCACGTCCGGGATGTCTTGGAGAGCTTCACGTTTTCTGCGTCTTCACTTGATCCGATCAAGCTCCTCTTGCGTTGTGCAGTCCACCAAGAGCAGGCGGCCTCCAATCGGAGGCACTTCTGCGCTTCCTTGGGCTTTGCCTCTCGTTCGGTACTTGGCTCCAGCCGGGGTCCTCCCTTGGGGACATCTCCATCCGGGGTCACCAAACCTTGTACTCTGCAAACGCGAGTCCGGCCGGGATCCGCTTCTCCCATACGCCACGTGTCGCTGCCTCCCTCTCCCATAGTGAACCTCTGAGCCAACCAATCACAGGCGCGGCTCGGGGAATTCTGGAAAATCTCCAATCCCATCGTGTCATTGATCAGGTGCGACGAAGCGTCTAAAAAGGTGAGAAGTGGTCAAATCCGGTCGGATGTGGTCCCGATCGGTCGCGGTAGATACCCCCCCCCCCCCCCTTTCGGCGTGGTGGCGAAGCCGAGAGGGTGAAGCAGGGAGGGCTACGTCTCGGGCGCGCGCTAGAGCAGCATCCGCAGCGCAACCACCCTCAGTAGCGTGCGCACCCTCGATGGTATTCTAGGAGGTGGCGTTGATGGCCGCTAGGTTCGAGCTAGCGAAGTAAGCACGCGACGACAGCACAATAGGCAACACGCATGCTACGGATCTCATAGCTGCTAGCGATGTCCTTGCAGACAGCTTGGAGAGCTCCCCACTGCCTTCGAGACGGCGCCTGTTGCGTACATACGCACGAACACTCCTTATATATACATAGCCACGCCCGCCTGCGGCTGTGGCATGGTGAACCAGAGCTACGCTTCATCCAGTCGAGCTCGTGGCACTTCGATCCAAGGCCCGAAGGTGTCGGGGGCTAAGTATGCTTTCGCAACGTCGAACTTGAACTTCGAAATAAGCAGCTCATTTCACAAATAAGCCACCTCCGGAGGTGGCTTACTTTTTGGGAGTTGCTCTGCTTAAGTAGCAGAGCAACTCCCAAAAACTAAGCACCGTATTTTTCAGGTTCGACCCCCCCCCCCTAATCGGTGGTGAGGGATGTCCCACCACGCCTAGAACAAACCAAATCAACCAAAGTGTAAACTATTGGTTCGAAGTTATATTTCACGACCTTTGAACCAAATTCAGCGGTTATTTTGGTTTGAACGTTTCACGACCATCGCTCTTGAGCCATTTCTGAGGTTTGGAGTTCCATGATTTGGAGTTACGCTTCAGCTGCAACCGAAGGTTTGGTTTCCTTGCTGTCTGGTTGGTCAATATAGTAGTCAGTGCTTCAGACGGTGTGACGGGGTCACACAGCACAATGCACAGAGGAAGTGCGTGTGGATATTACTATCCAGGTGAACAGCAGTTCCCCAGTTCCCGGCCTCAAAGGGAACGGTTTGCTACAAAGGAGTAGGTTATAAGACTGACTGTATTTTGGTAGAGGTTAACTTGGTCGTAATACAAACTACAAGTTAACTATACAAAAGCCCACACAACTCAAATGGTTGGCTTGCGGAGCTACTGGTACCATGTACCATGTACTCGGGAGAGTGACACCCGTCACTCTTCATGTAATGGGTACACTTGATTGTACCCCGTTACATCCTCCCCCACTTAACTGAGAATCACACCGGATTCTTCAATCAGCTTCGAGAGAATCCGAACACTCAAAGGTCGAATTCTCGAGCGCCGCCGCCGCAAGGCTGGCGCGCCTCATTGTAACACCCACAGTGGCTTGTGCCCGCAGCGGGCACCCCGCGCGGCATCCCGCTGCCCTCGGCGATGTTGGCCGCAAAGCCGACGCATCTAGTGGTCGTATCCACAGTGCTAGCATGCGCAGAGTGCCTCGGCACGGGATGCATGTGCCTCTCAACTTGCGGTGTCCCTCGTAGACCACCAGCAGTAGGCGTCGCATGGCCATCGGGCCACGCCGGCACGTTTGTGCTACGGTGCCTCCCGCGAGGGATGGCACCTTTCAGGTCAGCGCGTAGCGTAACCATGGAGAGAGCTGCGCTGCTCATCTCCGGCCATGACAGCGGCCCGACAGGTCCTTGCTCGTCACGGCATGGTGTGCCGGTCGGCCGAACACGTCGGATCGACCCATGGGCTATGGTCAAGCGTTGACCACAGCCATGAAGCGTCATGCTTCAACGTCGTGATGGCTGGAGCGACCATGGCTGCTTCCACCAGCTCGGCGGGCTTGCCCAAAGTCCTGCTCCGCGTCACGGCCATCGTGTCGCCGACGCTGAGGTGTCTCCCATCGACACCAGGGTACCGCAAAGGTACTTCATCATGGTACGAGGTGCATTGCCCTCCGTCACCAGCGATCGCATCCTGCGTCGCGGCAACCAGCACCAGGTCGGTGTGCACGCAAAGCCGCGTGACACACAGTCCATACAGGACCTCACGGTGTACGGGGGCACCACCCCATACACCAAAGGCATGTCGTGTACCACATGTACCACGACTGCCATAGTGCCTCGTGCACTTCAAGTGCCACGTGCACGACAAGTGCAGCGTGCACTACGAGTACCTCGCGTACTCCAAGTGCCCCACGCAGTGGGTATCAGGTGCCACGCGCACCACAACTACCTCACAGGCAGTATGTGCCACGTGCACGAGTATGGCTTCGCGCCTTACAAGCGCGGCATGCACCGCGCGAAGTGTGAATGCCCGCGAAGGCAACACATTCGGGTTCACCCTTCTTGGGCAACTCCCATGCTCGGGACTGATGGCTACCTGGCCGGCAGACGTACCGCGCCCAGCGTAGCAACGGCCTCGAGCTATGGCATGGTGCTGATGGCTACCTGGCCGGTAGACGTGCCGCGTCCAGTGTAGCAACAGCATCAAGCCGTGGCATGGTGTTGCCTAAGCATACATGCCATCGTTTGCGGGCCAAGTCGCAGACTGGCTGCCATGTCCTTGCTTGACAGAGGCAGCCTTCCAGCAGCGAATGCGCGCGCCATCTTCAGCCCAGCAGTCCCGAGGTCTCTGGCATGAGACTTGCTTCGTCATTGAAGCCAGTGTAGTGGCTGCATGGTACAGCCACTCGCGAAGTAGTGCACGAAGGTGCTGGACCTGATGCATCGCTGCCCAGGTCCCATGGTCATGGTGACCGATGGCTAGCAACAGTGGCAGTGGTCACTGCCGGGACGGACACTTCCGATCCACTCCCCCACTTACGATTAGAACCCCGGCGGGTCAGGCGGCAGCCGACCGGCTAACCTTGCGCTACCCTGCAGCGCCGAGTCGCTATACCAGCAGACTCCGGTGGCGCGGGAAGCTACCCTGCTTGGGCTCCGGGTCAACGTCGTCGACCAAGGCTTGGTATCTACCAGCCGGTATGCAGTTTGAGTCTGCGTGACTTGACGTGGTACTCTGTTACCCACGTCTGAGGGCGAGGCACCCATGACAGCGTACGACTTGTCCTGCCTTTAGAGTAGCTGCATGACATGCACGCATACTCAGACTCAACCATCTCGGCACCGAGTCCTGGATGCCCCAACGCCGCGCAGTGTTGGCCGCGGCCTTCGCAGTCAGACCGAGCATGCTCCTGCATGTGGTCAATTGAGGTGTCGCCCTCCGGCAGACACACTCCAGTCGTGATCGACCATGCTCGTCGAGTCGGCGGCGACGCAACATGCATCGCCGCAGGTACGTCATGTACCCAAGCCACGTCTTCTGTACGCATGGCCACAGCTGCGCTGGTCGACAACCAGTCGAACGTCATCCATGATGACCGGGTGCAAAGCCCGTGGAGGAAGGAAGCGCTTCCGAGCACTCCTCCCCCGCTTAAAATCAGAGCCGCGCGGCGCCTTGAAGAGGGCCGTGCGGCTATGACATCGTGACGGTGTCACGAGCCTCTTAAACTCCGTGTGGCCATTCGCCACACGCGAGGAGACTCCAGTGACCTGATCACAAGTCTTGGTCATACAGACCGTGCGTGGCACTAAGTTACCCACGCAGGAAGACGCTTCGCAGGAAGACGCTTCGAGCGACTCCTTCCGGCTCATGCAGAGTCTTACCGCATCGTGTGGAACTACGTTACCCACACAGGAAGCGCATCATGCGACTTCACAATCAGTTGCCGTCTGAGTGACGCGTGTGGAACTATGTTACTCACACAGGAGGTGCATCGTGCATCTCCCTCGTCAGTTTTGGTCTGAGTGACCTGGTGTGGAACTGGGTTACCCACCCAGGAAGTGCCTGCAGCGCCTTCCTCTTCAGTTACGGTCTAGGCGACCGTGTGTGGTACTTGGTTACCCACACAGGAAGCGCGTGCAGCGCCTTCCTCTTCGGTTAAGGTCTGGGCGACGGTCCGTGGTACTTGGTTACCCACGCCGGAGGTGCATTGAGCGGCCTCCTCAGCATTACATGCTCCATGCGGAACTAAGTTACCCGCTAGTCAGTGGTCCTTGGTTACCCACCTGGTGGTGTCATCGAACACCATCCTTGTCAAGGCTCATGAAGAGCAATGACTCTCAGTGCTGGAGCTGCTTGTCGAAGCAGCCCCACACGCCAGGCCTAATAGCCCTTGGTTGCAGATACACTGCACCTTCTCCATCGGGATCATCATGCCATTGATGACTCCCTTCTTCTTGTCGGACGCATCCAGCGCCCTGGCGGTCCCATCGGACGCACTTGTGTCTGTCCAGAGGTGGGAACATTACTCACCAATGCTCTGTTAGACACAGCGGGTCGACTTAGCCTCAAAGGCATTGTCGCGCTGCTCGATCGAGAGCCCGTGCAGCTTGCACAGCGCACTCAGGGTCAAGCCATACTTGTTCAGGCCGAGAGCATATACGGTTCCATGCCCAGGGCCATCTTTGGCACCATGTCCGGGGCCATGTACGGGTCCATGTCCGGGGCCATGTGCGGTTCCATTGCTGCCAGCGACCTCGAACGCGGCAGCCAGGGTCACAGCGGACCCCGAGGTTCTTCTTCGGCCCGGCCTCAGTCAATGAGACCGGCCCTTGTGCTTCGACTCTCTCGCGGAGTCTCGACACTTGTGTCGTTATACCGACCGACACATCTGGCGACGTGCGAACATCCGCGCGACGTCCCAGACTCAATCATGTCTAGGGATACCATTACCCCCCGTACACTCACGTGTACTACTGACAACCCACTGTTGTCCTTCACCAATGCGAGCATCAGTGCTCTCAAGGGACCCCCGGTCTCTGTGGTGTACGCCTTCCGTACACCCATCACAAAGACTCGGCCAACCCCAACAAGGCCCTCGTCTTTACTGGTGGTTGTGTCCCCCTTGAGCACCTGACGGTGCATGGCGTCGGCGCCCCCTTGACCCTCTGGTCTTCGGGTAGGTCTTCTTCCCAGACCCTGGCGATGGGCAGACACGTTGATAGTGTCCCAGTCCGCCGCAGCCATAGCAGCGGACAGAATACTGTTCAGCCGAACTCAGATCCATGGGTTCTGGTTCGCTCTCAGAGACCACAGGCTGTACAACAGCCAGAGCACCAGCCTGCTTGTGGCTGTACTGCTCCTGGAGGGCGACTTGGATCGCCTCCTCCATAGTGGCGGTGCGCACGCGGAACAACTGCGTACGCGAAGGACCGACCTTCAGGCCGTCCACGAAGACTGTCATCTTGACGTCTTCCGACAGTGGGTTCCCCACCAGC
>JAIKVE010000037.1:0-40479 GCA_024679115.1 Phytophthora pistaciae | reverse complement strand
AAACTAAAACATGCCACCTTTGCTTGTCTAATTAGCTCAGGTAGACCGAGAAAAGGTGTAGAACCCAAGCCAGCTAGCACTCAAGTCAAGTAAAGCCTGCCAAAAGGCAATCGCGCTGGTCGACGAAAGCAAAACAAAAAGCAGCTACTGCGTCTTTGACCAAAAACTGTGGGAATCCTCAGTTTGATTGAAGTCGCAGGTTATCTTCGGAAAGTCCTCCACGCAGTTTTCTATTCGCTGACCTGCTCGGCTTAAACCTGTACAAAGAGACCAGATTGGGGATCCGCTCGGCTTGTATTAAATATACGTTATCCTACCACACGGAACTACAAATACAAGCTAGAGGAATGAAGGATACAGCTTTAGCTGGTGTCTCCTTCCAAGCTCGAACCGAACGATCCGCTGCTGATGCTGTCGAACTCCACGTCTACCGCTTCTTGGAGGAGGTTCACGTACTCGAAGTTGGCTTTGCAGTCCAGCGAACAGAATCGACCGGCGCTGCCACTGAGAGACGACAACGACTTGAAGAACAGACGCTCGCAGTTCGCGCAGTGAGCCTGTCGATGCCGCCACTCGGCTTGACTGCCGCCGGTGTGAGCTGCAGATCGCTTGGGTATGCGCATAGATTGAGTGCGTGGCACGGAGACGGGTTCCGTTAAGCCGATGCTGTTGGGGATGATGATGCTGGAACTAGGTTGCTGATTAGCACTCGTGGGAATGACCACAGGCGCTGGCACAGGAACTGGAACAGGCTCTTCGCGTCCTGGCCAGGACTTCGCCCGCAACTCTGCAGAGGACCGACTCCGTCGGAAGATGAGCTTGGTCACGCGAGCGGCAAAACTGGGTCCGGACCCGATTCGTTCTTCATCTAGGCGAGTGGTGGTCTTGCTGTTGACTCCGTAGACAGTCGTGGGCTGGCTGGTCATGGCGCGAGTTGAGTAGTGCATTGTTTGGTTGTCGGTGCAACTTGGAGGCGAATTGGTAAGTGCTGCAGATCACATCAGCGGCTCCATCCTGGGGCGGCCACGGCTGAATTCCATGTTCGCTGTTGTTCCTTTCTTGATCGAACACACTTGTGATCTTGGAGACCGCTTGGGCCGCTTCGCACGGCACGACAGTAGCCGACGAGGTCGGAGGAAAGGGCCTTGAAATCAAAATTCCCGGGCACTAAACAGCGAGTCATGGGCACAATGTATGCCGACTCATCTCGACGTGGCACTTGGAGTTGTCGAGCAGTCCAGCTGGCTGATAACAACGACGAGGTTTTACTGTGGAGCAAAGGGCAACGCGCGCGTGGAAACGCAGTCTGGCCGGAACACCGATTAACGTTAGGATACCGCGGCGCACTACCTCGTAGTTCTGCGCAATCGAAACAGACGCTCGTTTTCAAAGACTTTTGGTTATTTTGTTAGTTTACTCTTCAACTGGTAGTTGATATGCACCGATAAAAAATGTACAGGCAAATATGGGGGAGCATGGCGTCACGTACTCGTTGCATGCCATCAGATCGCTGCAGCTGTGGCGGAATGGCGATAAGTGAGCTGGTGCTGCTGTCGAGGCGGGTGTTGCATGCGTCGGATATGGCTGGCACTTGTGTCCGCGTTCTCTTCGTCCTCGAGCAAAACACGAACATTCTTCAAACGCTGTTCGAGTGCGCGCAGAAAATTGTTCACGTTCTTCTGGTCATCTACAGCCAACGCGCCGACGCCTGACCCATTCGCGCCCGGTGTATCCATGAGTAAGCTCTCTAGCAGGAGCAGCGCTTGCAGGTAGTGGTCGTGCGCTGCGCGTGCTTGGCCCAAGACTTCACGAATGGCACCTTGACGTCCGATTCGAAGCGCGTGTGCATACAGCAACTCTTCTTGTGATGCGATTGGGCAGGACGAACTTCGGAGGCGTGCAGTTCGGGCCATTCGCGCCTTGCATTGCTCCGCGCGGTCCAAAAAGTGTGTTAGTTGTTCCGATAGAAACGCCATGGACACCTTTCGACTGGTTTCGCTCCAACCGGCAGGGATCCCAGACGACGAACCAGATGATCCCATCGAGCCTCGAGACTGAGCAAAGGCTGGGTCCTGTCGTAAATACAGCACAACGTGCTGTACGAGACGAAGGCACTTCACGTACAGTGCCAATGCCTCGGCAGCGCACACATACTGGCGCTCAGCGGTGCGCTTGCCATCATCGTCGTCATCATCGTCGCATTCGTCATCATCACCAAGCGCGTTGCTCACTCCGATTGACGAAGCCAACGACGAGCTCATCGAAAAGACGGTCGAGAAGTTTACGCCACTACCACGCTTCCCGCCTGAGGTCGACAACGAGGAGTTCTCAGCAACTGTCTGTTGTGGTGACCAGCCTTCCCCTGTTGGATCACTCGTATGCTCGGTCTCCGAAATAGTACCGCCAGCAGCACTTAAAGTCCAGAGCTGATCTGCGATTGGCGCGATCGCTTGAGTACGCAGCACCACAATGTCGATGAGCTGTTGACCATACTCGCGAGAAAAGGTTTCTCCAGCACTCGTATTCCCACAGCTGAAGGTTGACGGCGTATCGGCTGGAGCAGTGGCATTGGGTTCGGTGCTTAGGGCCTCCCCTGGGCCGGAGGGTCGACCAGCAGATCCAGCAGTGACGGGTTTTTCTGATAAGCCATCTACCAGCACGTACTCCCCACTGCTGTCCAAAGCGTGACCCCCGCCACCATTTTTCAGTCTTGGTGGTGCGATAGCCTCGGTATTGCTTGACTGAGTGGTAGCAGGAATCTTGATACGAGATGACCCCGAGAGCGAATGCTGCTGATGCTGCTGAAGCGCTGCAGCTCCAGGAGGCGACTCTGAGAGCTGCTTGAATGGGTTAATTCTTGGACTTGGGCTAGGACTGGGCAGTACATGCGGGCTCATCTGCGGGCTGAGCTTCGGACTCGCACCTGAACCTGCAGCAACTCCGCTACCACTCGATGTGGCTCGTCGACTACGCGCCAGCCGTGATGACGACGACCGACGCAGAGCCCCGGATCCGGAACTCGCGCTAGCAAAGGCAGTCTCCATCACCTCCAGGTTACCACTGCGAGATTGCCGCATCATTCCAGACGGAGCTGTACTCGCAAACCGAGAGCTTGAGGTGGACGAGTCATGAGAAACCGAGAACGCGCGAGATCGACGGTCACTTCCCGAGCCTCGACGAGGCGTGGTTGAAGGGGTTGAGCTTCCAGTCTCCAGCTCATGGTCAGCTCCTGTTCTGCTACTCCCCGCAGTTGAAACGCCCCATCTCCCCGAAAGCCCTTGGTCGTCTTCTTCCTCCTCTTCTCGGATGCTAGCAGTCGTCGACAGGTTCGACGAGCGGCGCACGGCTTCAGCCTCTTCAACCTGCTCGGGTAACGGCTGCAGATCCACAAACGGATCGGAGAAAAATTCGGCAAATCCGAGTCGCAGCGCCGGCTTCCGCTGCAGCAAAGCCACCAGCAGGTGTCGGCATTCTCTCGAAAGCTGCAGCGTCGACGGGAACCGCAGCGGCTGGCGCTCGATATTGGCCAGAAGCTGCACGTGGTTCGCCCCTCCGTAAGGCGGGCGGCCCGCCACCATCTCGAAGAGGATGGTGCCCACGGACCAAAGGTCGGCCTTGGCGTCGTACTTCTGGAACTTCAAGATCTCGGGCGCCATGTACAGCGGCGACCCGCACAGCGTCTCCGCCATGGACGTCGTGGCCAGGTGTCTTGCAAACCCAAAGTCAGCTGCATCAGCAATGAAAAAAAAAGTGTTAGTTTACACTAAACAATATTAATAATAAATAAGTAAAATATTCTATACGCACCGATTTTGAGCGCCGAGGTGGGCGAGTCCTCGACGAGCAGCAGGTTCTGCGGCTTGAGATCTCGGTGGATGAGGTTGTGCTGCCAGAGGCACTGCATGCCCTTGGCCAGCTCGCGCAGGAAGTGCCTGGCCACGTCCTCGCTCAGCAGCTTGGTGCGGTCGCCGCTCTCCTGCGCGCGGCGCCGCACGTACTGCTGCAGGTCGCCGCCGGCGCAGTACTCGAGCATGAGGTACATGT
Organism: Phytophthora pistaciae; assembly: GCA_024679115.1. Lineage (NCBI taxonomy): Eukaryota > Oomycota > Peronosporomycetes > Peronosporales > Peronosporaceae > Phytophthora > Phytophthora pistaciae. The sequence goes on along the minus strand of JAIKVE010000037.1, from coordinate 36,435 downwards.
GCTTGTCCGTCTTCTTGATGTCGTAGAGCTTGACGACGTTCGGGTGGTCGATCTGGCGCATGATGGCGATCTCCATCTCGAGGTTGGCCAGCAGCTTGCCGTTGAGCTTGTGCAGCGACAGCGCCTTGATGGCCACGGGCGTCTTGCTCGTCCTGTGGTAGCCCTTGTACACCACGGCGAACGAGCCGCTGCCGAGCTTGCTCGTCACCACGTACTCGCCGATGGACGCGCGCCCCGCCATGGCCCCCTGCTACTACAGCTTAGTAGGCTCTAGAAGAGAGTGCGCACTCGAGAGTGATGGTCGCTCTCAACCCACAAAGTGGAGAAGACTGAGTGAGTGCGGAATCGGTAATGCGCCGAAGGCGCGCTGCTGTTTTTCTCTTCTCGCCGCCATGTTGAATGTGGTGTGGCGCACGTAAGAGAGGGTAGGGCAGAAAGGTCGACGCGCGCGGGCGCCCGACCAATCACAAAGCGCGGGGTGACGTCGCAGGCTGACGGAGAGAGTTCCTGTGGCTGCTGAGACCGACGTTGAAGCCGAGCCATCACGGCTCAGGCGTTTCCGGCAGGTTTGACGAGAGCGGTCTTGCAGCAACTGCTGCAACTTGGCCATGCACTAGGCAGACAGGAGGCAACGATATAGCGCGAGATGGTGTGCCGACATTTTGTTCTCTTTCTCTGCTCTGCTCTCTGTGTGAATGAAATCTAGAACCGCCCAAGCGGCATTTCGCTGCTCAACATACAAAGACCAAGTGCGGCGTGGATAGAAACGGCGCGCAGTCGAGCACATGTTGAAGTGCCGGTTTAACGGAGACTTGCCCCGAACATCGAGCAGCTACAGTACCGACTGGGCAATTGCCCCCATGTTATCCGCAGATGCAATGGTTGGCTGCCACAGGCTCGCGGTGGATGATGGTGCCCAGGAGGCAGTGAGTGTAGCGGCTCCCATGTTGGACGAAAGCGGCGCGGAAGGCGCGAGAACCGTGTGAACGCTGCCGTGGAGCCAACGCAACGCAGATGTGAATCTGGCGCCAGATTCACTTGTGCTGTCGTTTTCGGCGGGTTTCCCGCGGTTATTCTAGTGGATTGTTGCCCAAGCGAGGCATGTACGAATTCAAATGCTCCGCGCAGTTTGAATCTAGCCCACGAAGTTGAAGGCATCTGCGCGTACTCGCCCGGTCGCAACAACTTACACTAAAAAAAATTTACTGTGCGCAATACACACGATCCCATTTGATCGCACTGTCCACTAGAACGTTGGGGCTACGAGGGGCTTCTCAAACAGCCGGGGCACCATTTCTAGGCTCTAACATTGGCGTCAAGGAATCCGTCTCAGCCGTGATGCTTGACACAATGGTAGACGCTATCCCACTCAAAACGCGAAACCCACCCAGTCCTCGTGTCTGTATGGCCAACCAGTTGATGCGTTGGTTTAGAAGCTTGGGCGTGTAGAGGGACATTTCTAAGAAGCTCAAGCGCTTTGATTCTCACATAGTTCTACTATTACAGTTCATGGATTTGTTCGCTCTTTTCGTTGGAAATTGCTAATTTTCAGGAGCGACATCATGCAGGAGAACTCAATAAGTTTTAATTGCCCGCTTAGGTGGACAGAAGTCGCGAAGTTCCTCGGAGGATTCAAGCTGAACAATGACAGTAGTATCACTCCACCCGTATTCGTATTTACGACTAAAGAACTATGGCATTGTCACCGAAGTTGAATACTGTTTAGTGCCGAGATGCCGCCGTCCAGCGCCACCACGCCACAAGCAGCTCCGGCCATTTTTTCCTTCTCATCAATCGACCAATGGGGCTGGAATCAGTCCATAAAGCTGGGCTTTACTTGTGCAACTAACTTCTTAAGATCGTAAGGTCTATGCTGTGAACTGCGCTCTACATCGACAGCGGACCAGCGACTAAAGACATTGATAGTGAATGACACGGAGAAAAGATGATACTTCAACACCAAGTATTTCTAGCCACAGTTCAAAAGGCAAGGCGTTTTGCTAATGAAGCAAGCCTAATGTAACTACGTGTAATCAAGGTGTGTCAGAAATTCAAGATGTCAAGATGGGCAAGTCAGCAAAAAAGAACTTACCAAAGTGATTATCAGAGAATTAATGTTATCGTAGCTTCGCTATACCTGGTATAGATTGTACATTGAGTATGCTTTGGACAAGTGGTCCATGTCCCTGGGGATTTCTTGTTTGAAACATTTAGAATCACGAAATGATTCGAGTTGAGCAGATTGAGTACATTTGCTGTTTAGTTCACGTCCCGAAAAAAATTGGCGATTCGCAGCGCAGTCGCAATAGCACAGTCGACCGAGCTCACCTCTCCCTTCCCCCGAACTCACAATGCGTCTTAGCGTGCTCCCCAGTTAGTCCGAATAGGAGTCGCATCAATCGCATTTTACCCAGCATTTACTATGTACTCGCAACGTGGCCCAACTATTCTGATTTTAAAGCTAAAGGCAACGAGGAAAGGCGAACTACATGAACAAAGTATTGGAGCTCACGGCTCGAGTGCGGTGTTGAGTCAACAACTCTGTTTAGTAGTATAATACACAAAGTCCTCCGGGCGTGGAAGCAGCCGACGATAGTTATGTACAACAGGAATCTGTATCAGTAAAGACAAGAGACCACTTGCAAGCAAACAGCGAGAGGTTATTCCGCACTTGTACCGCGTCCGCCGATCTTGGAAGTTCGCCCGGCATCGGGTTCCGAAAAGCTCTAGGCTCCGGACCATACCTCTCGTCCCAAGTCAAAGCCCCTATCAGGCCATCTATCGGTCAACTTGACCTGCTCTCACACTCAGCGAACTGATTCGGCGCGGTCAGTCTTTCCTACCTACTCTTGGGAGACGGCACTTCGAGGGTTGCGGGGGTCAATCCTGCTTCAAGTGAACAATGAGTCACCAGAACGACAAAATGCTGGCCGCGTTTCCACGCGCGCATTTTATAGTGAAGCCCAGTGTCGTGACGAAGTATCTGACGCGGAGCGGAGATTGCTGGACAACACAAGTGTTGTCGAATATTACACCTGTGAACAATATTCGAGCTGCCTACTTACAAGCTTTTATTCCTCGCCTCGGTCCGGGACACAAAGCATTTTCATCCCCCTTTGAGAGGCGGCGAAACTTGTAGACAGCGAGTTTTGCCGCGACAAGGGGGGAGATGGCGGGTTCCTCCAGCGAAAGTCTCCATGAGATCAGCGGCAGTCGGCGATCATTCCTCCATTTACCTTGAAGCGGCCATGACCCACTCACTACGCTCAAAGAACAACCACCAAGAGCTCGGCCACGACCGGCCTCAGCTCCACCCGAGCCACACGAAGAGCGCGCTCCCACTCCCACGTCGCCCAAGCTTCGCCAAGCGCATGATCCAGCTCGTGTTCACTCGGAAACGCTCTGCAGAAGAAAACCGGCCCAAGTCGTGGTCCGAGTCGGCAGCACCCACAGCCACTTCGTCAAACTTCGTTCGCCACGCCAGCGCCAACATTATCAACCCCGGTGGGACCTTCTCCTCGACACTTGGACGCACGAACGCCCGGCTGTCTCGAGAAGAAGAAACTGTTGAGGGCGATTACTGCGACGCGTCTTGGCGGCAACGGCAAGCGCACTGTACGAACTGCGAGCGCCTGTTCTTCGCTTCTGGCTCTGGAACTGATACATGTAGCAGCCCCGGTCGGTTCTGCTCGCTGGACTGCAAGACAAGCTTCGAGTACGTGAACCACCTGCAAGAAGTGCTGGCCGAGCAACTCTCGGCCGCTAGTTCCGTCAGCAGCGGCTCGTTCGAAGACGGCGACTCGAGCTCGGACGAAGCCGACTACGAACTGGAAGACTTCGATGCTGATCAGCTTTGATCCCGCCTCCTCTTCATTGTACACGTAGGTAGTATTTGTGTTGCCTATAAACTTGAAATACCATTGCTAATAAAGCCAAAAGGGGATGAAAAGATAACGATGATGGATTGAATGGAATGCTGCAAAACTAGATCTTGCTGGTACTTTACCTTCTCCTCGTAGCACGGTCATGGTGGATAACCTACCCACCTCGTGCACTCAACTTGATCACGACGCAACACGTAAAGAGCGTGGGATTACATGGACAGTGTGGGGTCAAGCCACTGCATCCATGGTCTGAAGATGCCCACCAAGTCAGGTGTCGACCCGAAGAACTTGAACTGCGTTGTGGAAGAGCTTGTTTCACCTTCGATGATTGGTGTGGAGGTAGCTGTCAACCCGTCGTAAATGATGTTGTACATCCCCGAGTCCCAATCAGCAGAAACCTTTACCCTCACACCCGAGCTGTCGTATCCACCAAGAATTTGGTTCTCCATGAAGTCGGTCAGCTCAGCCGCATCGCCATTGTCGGAGTAGTACACAGGGGTGCCCATGGGGTACAGCGGATTGCCAGCGCCCGTATACATGGTTCTTCCCTGGCCTTGGCTGATGGGGAACACGCTGAATGCCGGGATGATATCGAGGGACACGTTGCCGTCGGGGTATTGTGTATGAGCCTGCAGCTGGACGCAGGAGTCTCCTTCTTGACTTGCTGTCGAGGTCCACTCTGTCGCGCTACAGGTGAGCAACGCGAACAACTTCCCCTTGACCCCCGGCGACTGCATTTGACCGAAAACGTTGCTCAGAATCCGGCTAGACATATCGTACCAAAACCCGTCAGGGGTGTCCCAGGAACTCATAGTCTCTAGAGTTGGCAGCAGATAATCGCCGATAGCTGACTGACACTCCATGTCATCAAAGCAGGCCTGTCGGAGATCGGCGCACCGAGCGCACGCGTCTCCGGAAAACGACCCTGAAGCGTCGGAGCCGCTCGTTGACCATGCCCAGTTGCCATTCGAGGACGAACCCCAAGACCCACTTGAACCAGAGGGCATTTCATCGGATATTGCTCCGTATTCTAGCAAGTCCAGGAGTCTGTCGAAGACGGGATAGCGGTCCACAGACTCGAGGTAGATTTTCCATGGCGTGACGGTCACTTCAGCGGGTGGCACAACAGACACATCGTCCGACGTAACGACGAAGTTGGGAATCCAGTTGGGGTTCACGAGAGGCTGACTTTCGCTGTCCACATCGTAAACCTGGTACAGCTTCATGGTGACCGTGGCCGACTGCGACATATCGTCAACAATTGTGTCGACATGATCCACGACCAGATAAAATGGCTCCGAGTTCGCCGTCGTTGTGAACCAGTTCAGGAAATTATTTGCGGCGTCATTTGGCGAACTTGCCCCATCAGAAGAGTACGAGAAGATGTTGCCATCGAACCAGACATCCAGTTGAGTGTTCGGGTAAAGCCGCACGCTTACGTCGACGGAGTCGGACTCGATACGAACTCGAGTAGGCTCAACGTAGCCCGATGTCCCCCAATAGCCGAATCCCACCTCACAGCCGCACGAGGATATGGCACGAAGCAAGTGCGCGAACGCGAGCCATCCCTCTCGAGACTGGAATGCGTCGTTTTGCAACGACAAAAGTGCCAAACTGAGGTCGAGTCTCACTTGGGTCTGCCCATTGCTCTGCATGCTCGTCAAGACAGGAAGCGTGGCGTTGCGCAACAGCGGAACCAATACATCTCTTGCCGATGCGTTGCAATCCATGTCGTTTTGGCATCGCGTCAACGCCTCCCAGCACTCTGGGCAGCCGTGGCAAACTTGAGTGCCTCTGAAAATGTCGACGCTGCTGTAGAACATTTTCCCAGTGTCCAGGTAAGCTGAGAACCAGGACTCGAGCAGAGAGATCGACATGCTTTGCCCGTATTGAACGTGGTTGGAGCTGAGTTGTAGCGACGCAAACGTCATGGGGCCCTCCAGCGTCAAAGATGTCGCGTCGTCCGTAAAGTAGAAGGTTGGGATTGCCGCTACTGCCGGGTAGTAGGTGACTTCGAAGCGGATCGAGTCGTCATTCGTAATTGAAGACTGCACCTTCACATCGGACGTATAGTTTGATGCTGCCTCAAGCCAACTTTCCATATCACTTGTTGGCGTACTGCCAGGCACGAACTCAAAGGAATAGTCCTTGGCGTACGCATTTATCGCTCTGTCCAAGGGCACATTCACCGCGAAATGACTCACAAGCTCGGTAGTAACTGGCACAAGAGATTCTGAAGGATCCGAAGGGAATGCGTACCCCACAGGACAAGCTTCCTTGCTCAGGCACGACAGGAACTCAAGTACGCTTGCGTACACTTCGAACTCAACATTTTCTCGCCATAAAGCGAGACGTGCCGAAAAGTCCATCGACGATCGCTGATCAGGCTCATTGGAATACACCATGGGGTACAACATGGAATAGATCACGTTCTGGCGCATGGCGACCGCGCACGACGGGTTTGAAATGCACTGCGTCCAGGCGTCCATGCATTGGTGGCAAATGTTGATATCTTCCTCGGCAAAGTCACCGTAAACAAGAGGTCTGCTGAAGTCGGAAGAGTTGTAGCCCAGATCCGAAAGCCAATTCGTGAGCTTCCGCCACGTAACCAATGGGTACCCATCCCAAATGCCCTCGTCATACAAGTTGCGGTACGCGTATGCGTTCACTTTCCAAGTACTCGTGTTCAGCTCGTCGTACGTATTGGAAGACACGGGTCTAAACCGAGGCTGCTCGGCATCAATGAAGAAGTTGTCTTCGAACCTGAGTCTGAACAGTTGACCAAGATATTCTCCATCTCTGTCGTAGTCAGATTCGTAGTCCACATTCACCCAAGCGTTCTGCGACGGGTTCCGCGCCCAAATGCTGTCTTCATTGTACTCACGCATTGAGTTGGCAACAAATGCACTGACGGTGCTCGCATGATCCTCGTTAGTCCAGTTCGCCCACTCGAGCACATACTCCTTGCCTCGAAACTTCATGACAAGGTTTTCCAAGTCTCCTGTTGTAGTAGTCGGCACCACAAACACGCTCTCTGCGGGAATGACCTCCAGTTGTGTCGGCTCCACCGTAACATATTCGCCCTGGGAATAGTTGTACGCCTGCCGAGGCAAATCAAGGTTGCAATCGGGTTTCTTGAGACAGACCATGAAATTCATGTATAGGTCATAGCCTTCAGCGGTGAAAAACGATGCCGACTGGCGTAGTTTGGGTCCAAAGTCGACACCCCACGGTCGACGATTGTAACTGTCTGTCTCAGTCGAGAGTTCGTACGCGTCAAAACGGCTTGGAGACAGAGCCCCTTCCAAGAATCCTCGCACACCAAGGCTGCAGGAGGTGCTGTTGTCACAGGCAGCGTATGCATCTTCACACTCGCTGCAGATACTCCAAATATCAGTGCTGTTCCAGATTGAGCTTCCGTTCCAGTACAGATCGGGGTAGTCGGGGATATCTTCGTCCCAGGTCAGATTCACGTACGGCGGAGGGGGAACATACTCGAACTTGGTCAAGTTGAGCGGAGAAAGCTGGAAGCGAAGCTCACTTCCACGATAATCGAAGGAAATCTTGGACTTGCCATCACCATCCATAGACTCGTCGCTAAGCGCAATAACTTCAATAATACTTGGCACGACGCTGACATTGCGGAACGAGATCTGCACGGTGAATTGCGGCTCAGGTACTGGCAATGGCTCTCCAAACCACCAGCGGGCTGGTCCACCATCTTGTCCTGCATCAGGAGACGAACCATCCACGCTATCAGTGTGACTCTGCTGCCCAACATTAGGGTAATAGCCGCTGCCAGAAGCCTCACCCACCGGTGGGAACTGAAAAGAGCTGCCGCCGTCCGCTGACGACGAATACGCTGCCCAGGCGGCGGATGCCTCAGACTCGGATCCTCCCGACTTGTAGTAGTTGGCCATCCACTCGTTGAGCATATTGATCCAGGCAATCACTTCCGAGTTGTCGAATTTTTGCACGCCCACAGCCAGGTTATACTCGGTAGCATTGGGCACAGCTCCAGCTACCAACTCGGCAATTTCCTCGGGACTGTTATCACTCGACAGTTCAGGCGTCCTAAACTCCGTTTCGGGGCCAAGACCCTCCAGCTCCATCCACACGTAGAACGTGTAGCTCGGTTCAGAGAAATTCACGCGTACAAATGCGCTTTCATGCTCCAACACAACCATTCGGCCAGCTGCCTCAGCGAAGCTGCGGGTACCAACAGGGCACCTCGACTCAACAAAGCACTGGATGCCGGCGTCTGTCTCGCGCGCAATCGCCAACGCAGTTCGTAAGTCTCTGACGGAAGGCCAGTCCCCAACGTTTGGTCCGCCTGATGATCCGGACGAAGACCAGCGAGATCCGACATCACCAAATCGCGAAGCAGACCCATCATCGCGATACCCCCAGGAAGACCAACGCGAACCAGACTCGTCGTATCGGTAGACTGGCTCAGAAGACCAGCTAGATCCAGCGTCATTGTATCTGAAGTCCCCGTCTGACCCCGATCCAGGGCTGCTCCATCCGAATCCTGCGTCACCAAAGCCAGACCCCGATGCAGACCTTCGATCACCTGCATCTGGGAATCCTGAGCTCGAAGACCACGAGCCGTCGTTAGTCTGCCCACTTAGCAGCCAGCGCAGACCAAAGCAAGCATCCACCATGTCGTTCAGACTGTAGCTCAAGTTCGTCGGAGCGCCCTTGTCGCCAACAGCCCATTCACCTCCATCCCACTCCATCTGCTCGTTGGCAGACTGCTCGTAGATATCTTGAAAGATACGCTCGGGCACGTTGCCATGCAGACATCGAGCCACGACCGGGTGGTTCATGACTCTTTGGTTGCAGGCATCGCAAGCATCGCTTGGACGGGCTGGATTCCACGGGAGTCCACTGCCGTAGCGACGTCGGCTGAAAACGACGTCAAGTGTCATCGCGTTGGCTGAAGCAGTAAGGTTTCCATCGTCGTCTTGCGGATACTCGAGCGACGAGAAGTACTCGACTTGGAAGAGCTGCGAGCCCGTGAAGTTGAGTACGCGCGGCATGATAGATGAGGTGGCGCCGCTCCCCTGACGTTTAGCTGTCACGCGAAGCAACACTTGATCGGCAGGTCCCCATTCAGTGATGATCTCGCTGTTGAGAGAGGACCGGGTCACGTTGCCATCCGGATAGCCGGGCAGTAGCGTGTAGAGCTGCTTGAAGCTCAGGACCACATCCATTTCGTCCGAGTCGGGGTACAGCGTCCAGGTTGTGGTGCGGGTCTCGTTGAACCGCCTTGCCATCTCTTCCACCCTCCAGCTGGAAATGTTTCCGAGTACAGCACGCTCTTCGGGTGAGAACCCACCAAGCACCAGCGGCGCGAAAGCTCGAGGAGCCCCTTCCTCATCCTCTCGAGCATACCAAAGCCCATCACCGTAGATCCGATCAGCGCTATCGTAACGATCCAGCACGAAGGCGTCGAAATCCGACAGCACGCCATACGACGAGTGGAACGTCAGATGAACACACCAGTCGCGCCAACCGCAGTCCGCACGGCCACCCTCCACTGTAGCCCCCGCAAGCGACACACCGTTCTCCGCCCCAAGGTAGAATGATCGACGAGAAGGAACTTCACGCGTCGGTGGGTTTCCCCAGTTCTCGATATACATCGTGCCATCAGGCGGGTAGGGCGAGTCCCAGTTCCACGACGGACGAAAGTGCCAGAACTCGCTGTTGGGGTCCCAGCTTGAGTCGCCGCCACCCCATGACCAGTCCCAGCCGCTGCCACTTCCACCAACACTGCCCCAGTTGACATTCCCCCAGCCGGAACCACTCGAGTAGCCGGCGTTAGCGTAGCTTCCGGTCCCCGAAGAGCCCGAGGTCCAACCGGCGGTCGCCCACGTAGCTTCGCCAGAAGATCCCGAAGAGCTAGCCGCCGAGTCATCCTTGGAGCCTGATGGCTGCTGGGTCAGATCCGGGGTTTCCGGACCCTCCGGTGGTGGCTGTGCTACGACGCCTCCTAGCGCGAGTAGACACAGCGCAATTCTCATTGCGCCAACAACTTCGAGGCTTGGCTCTCGTGCACTTGACTTCTTGCTCAGCGTCTGCAGCCCTGCGGCGAACTCGGCGATTTGAAGACTGGTATCCTGGTCAAGACATGGAAGCATGGAAAGATCGCGCCTGCTCGGTCGGAATCTATGGTTGAGGGGTCGCGAAATGGGAATCGCCTCGCAGTGAACAGACACCAAAGATCTTTTCCTTGTACACCTTTTCCAGCCCAAGTTCACCAAGAACAAGGCCAAATTCACAAAGAACAAAAGCAAATGCATCGAACCCCAAACCAAATGCACAAAGTGCAAGCTCAAATGCATTGAGCAAGTACCGTGAACCTTCAGAATGTGATATCCTGACAAAACCAACAGATACATAATCGTTTCTCAAAGGCTGCTGTACTGTAGATATCTCCACTGGGGCCTTCCTTCCTTCCTTCCTGCTATCCTGCTATCTTGATGTGTTGAGGAGTGTGGGCGATAGCACAATGTACATACATGTAGCTGTGCTGTCAGGAGACCGGGGGGAGAGCGCTACTGCAGCTTTAGCGGCTCGCTTTCGTCGCCCCAGTTGCCGGCAGGCTCTTCGTGATTTAGGGAATGCACTTGAGGCTAATCTTGAGTAAGCTATCCTACACACAAGCATATCACTAAGGTATTCAGTTCAGTAGGATTATGCATTTGAGCTTGCATTTTGTGCATTTGGTTTGGGGTTCGATGCATTTGCTTTTGTTCTTTGTGAATTTGGCCTTGTTCTTGGTGAACTTGGGCTGGAAAAGGTGTACACTCGTACACTCGTACACAGCTTACCGGAACAGCGCGAACTGATGGACATCGTACGACAAACGCAATAAGTTACTTGGGGCTGGCAAAATCACGAAGCGTGGATTTATTCGTTGTGGGGCTTGGAGGATGACTCCGTTGCTGGTGCGCCGTCCGCAGCATCTCCAGGCCGCTGGGTATCCACCGGGTAAATCCATCGTTGATACAGGTATACGACGAACACAATGTCGTCACGGAAGCACGAGATGCGATGCAGCGTTGGCATCTTGATGACGAACGCGAACAAGTCGTCGATGAACGTGTTGAGCGCACGGTAGACTAGCAATCGCCACTGCAAATGCGCAACGGATTTGAGTCGGTAGTTGATAACCAGTTGCGGGAGCATGAACACGAAGCCCAAAGCGTAGACTGTCGTTGTGAGCGACTCCAGTAGCCAGGCATACCATCCAGCATGCGGCACGTAGAGAAGCGAGTAGACAGCGTAGCCTGCAGCGAGCGGCGCGAGTACGAACAGCATATGTGACGTGGCCAGGGAGTCGGCTCGTTGAGTCTCCTCCAGCAACCGTAGACTGTATTCGTTCATCTTTTTCGTCTTTCCCGATACTCCATCGGCATCAATGTTAGATTTGGTGGCCAGCTGACGGCGCTGAGCGCGCCAAACCTTGGTCACTTTCCACACAAGCAGCACGACACTGATAAACTGTGGAGCCGTCACGAGCAGGGTCGAATCCTGGTCAACAAGATATAGCAGCACAACCGTCTGCGAGCCAAGTTCAGCTGCCATAGCGCGTAGGGAAACGCCAACAACGTTATCTCCTTGAGCGCGCCAGTAAGACACGTCGTGACGGAAAGCCAGCCAGTCGAACAGCAAGTGCAGCAGAGATACACTCATCGTCACCGCCAGGAGCACAGGATGCGTGTCGGTCACCATCGAGCGGAGAGCGTCTAAATCGCTCGAAGGCACACCCATTTGCTCCTGCGAAACAAAGACGGTTGCAAACGTAAGCTGCATCTGCCAACGCGCAAATGACAGCGGAGACCACGATAATTGCAGAGGGAGGACGGCGTCCCCACCCTTGCCATCGTCCATCGTCGCGTTCAGCGGAACAAGCTTGTCCTGTGTCTGTGATAGATCATCCACGTACAGAGCTGGCAAGTAGCGCCAACGTTGATCCATCGGGTGCTGCACGTAGCGCAAGTTCTGGTACACCATGACCGGCAGCTCCTCCACTGGGTACCGCGTGAAGTCCGTCACCATTCTCACACTAGCAGCGGGTTTCCAATACGAAATCGTCTCAGCTTCTTCTTCCTTCACACCTGCCTTCAACCCCGCCTGCGACTCAGCAGGGGCCAGCAGCAGACTCGTGTTCTTTGCGTTGGGCCTCGGTGCATATTTTACCATGCTCAAGGCCTGGTGGATTGTTCTGTACTTGTCGTAGTTCTCCGTGTCCCTCGGGTCCGGGGAGAACCCAGCGTGCGTCACGTGCACGTGCAGGAAGACGGAGGTGTTGCCCTTCAGTGCGCCCCACAGCTGATTGGCCGCCCGCTTGTCGTCCGCCAGCTCTGCCAGCGTGTGTGGAGAGATGTTGAGGTCCAGGTGCCTGGAGTTGGAACTATCCCAGTCGAACGTGAGCGACTTGAAGGCCCCCACGTGCACAGCTCCAGCGCTAAAGTCCCTGGCCGCGTCCCACTTGGATCGAGGCGACAGGAAGCAGAGCACATCCAGCGGCTGGCCTTCTCCCCACAGCGGGTCCAATGTGTTCGGGTTGTCCGAGAACGTCGGGTACATGATCCTGTGCACCTGTTGCCGTAGTATACATCGTACATAAGTATACTTTGTGTATACCAACTTCAAGGGGCGAGATCTATGGACCAGACTCCCCAACGCACCTGGCGACCCACGTACGCCATGTACACGGACTACACGATAGATACAAGAGAGCAGAACCATGACAGCGTCCGTATACAGCAGCAAGATAACACATCGAATAAGCCCACGTTAGTCAGTCTGCCAGCGTTTTACACATATCGGAGGCTACAGAGCGCTCCAGAGGCTCAATAACACCGCAATCCACTCACAAAGATAGCGCAGGAGACGATAGTGAAGGTGGTCCATGCCCACAGCGTCCTGAATAACCCCATCCTGCCTTCGTCCGCGTCGCCGAGCGCTTGCCCGCACTCCGGTCGAGTGCAACGTGTCGTCGAGTGCGGAATGGCGAATAGGGTTCATGGGAAACCAAACGACAATCACTCCTGCTTGTCCTGAATTTTAAGCCAATCAGAAGGCACCGAGGTTGTGCGCCAGTCAAAGCGCCACACATTTGGACATTGGCTGGAAGTTGACCATGTTGCTCGGACGGAGGCTGCTGCAGGTGGCCGTGCAGGACGCGCAGGTGGAGGATGAGGCGCTTCGTACGCTGCAGGCGCACGACCGGTTCTTCTGCGACACGATGGAGAACATCCCGGCGGCCTTCTACTTCCCCACGGACGCCGAGGCTAACTGGAAGAAGTCGGCGCCCAAGAAGTACCACAAGGTGCGGCACTACACAGGACAGGATCCCAGCGCTGATATAGCATTAGCGAACTGGAAGAAGATGCGCGAGAATGAGCGCAGTCTTGCTCAAATTCCGTACGATATGTGCAGCATATTCTGACGCTTAGTATTGTGTTGGTATCCACAGAACGTGCAGGCTCTGAAGCAGCAGGAGTCGTCCAAGAAGAACCTGCTGAAGCGCGCCAAGTTCTCGCCGGCGGCGCAGCAGAGCAACGAGGAGCGGCAGAAGGCTACGGCGGCCGCCGAGCAGCAGGAGAAGCAGCAGCAGGCGCAGGTGAAGCCCGTGAAGCCCAGCGTGGCCACGGAGGAGGGCGGTCTGGAGGGCCTTCGTGCCCGTCTGGCCGTCAAGATCCAGGCCATGCGCGAGCAGCGTAAGGCCGAGGAGAAGACGGGCAAGAAGCGTCCGTCCCGTGCCGAGGCGGTGGCCGAGCAGCGTGCGCTGAAGAAGCGCAAGACGGCGGCCAACAAGAGCAAGGCCAAGGCTGAGAAGCGCGAGAAGGAGGCGGCGGCGAAGGCCGAGGGGGAGGCACAGGCCAAGGAGAAGGCAGAGACCACGGTGGACGCGGCGTCCATCTCGTACGGTAGTCTGCTTCTGGACGACGGCACGGAGAAGGACAACAAGCCTAAGACGCGTCACGGCCAGAGTGTCCGTGGTATCCAGAACTTGCTGAAGAAGGCCGAGCGCAACGCTCAGCGTCTGGAGGAGCTGAAGAAGACAGAGGAGGGTAAGGAGAAGGCAAAGGCTAAGGGCTGGGACACGGCTCTTCAGCAGGCTGCTGGCAAGGTCGTGATGGACGACCCGAAGCTGCTGCGTGCCAAGCTGAAGAAGAAGGAGAAGGCCAAGGCGAAGAGTTCCAAGGAGTGGAAGGAGCGCACCGCAAAGCTGGAGGTTGCCAAGAAGGAGCGACAGAAGAAGAAGCTGGCCAACTCGCTTGGCCGTGGCAAGGAGGACGCCGCCAAGCCCGCCGAGAAGAAGGGCCGAAAAGGACCGGTAAGTCTGCAGCTGAATATTTCTCTACATGAAGCGATAGGGCTCTGACTTTGCTTTGTGTGTATGTGTTCATTAGCGCGCTGGTTTCGAAGGCAAGAAGGGCGATGCGTTCCTGAACGCCGACAAGAAGGGAGGCAAGCCGTCCGGCAAGAAGTCGGCAGCATCCAGTAAGTAGTCGTGCAGAGGAGAGGCGTTCAGGTATATAATATAGACTGCCAGTTTGCATCGTGAGGGGCAGAAGAAGTCATGGTTGCATTTGTCCGGTTGCGGTCATATAGATAGATGGAGAACCAAGAAGAGAAGCCGGGGGAGCTGAAATGAAACGGAGTACTAGAGGATGGTACAGCTACCGCCGCCCTGGCCGTTCTGCTGCCACGGGTTCGGGCCGCCGTCGTTCTCTCCGAGGAACGGGTCCGCCGTGCTCTGACAGTACTCGGCAATTCTGGACAAGCAGGCATACGTAAGTGGATGTATCGAGCGAGAATTTATGGAGCAAAGGACGGTCGTTGGACTCACTTCTTGGCCGCTTCGGACGTGGTGCAGGAGGCTTCGAGCGTCTTGAGGTCCATCTCGAGTCGCGCGATCTCCTCCGAGAGCTTCTTGGTGGCGGCGTCGGACATGCTGGGCGATCTGGCTGGGAGCTGAAGCTGAACGGTGAGTGCTGGAAGTGAGCAAGTGCCCGACTGTCCGTCCAGACGCGGCGCTATTTTCGATCTTTTTAGCGTGGCTGTTCAAAGCGTCGTAACGGCTGCGCGATATGATTGGCTGAAATGTTGAGGAATGTTGCTGCAAAGGCGAGTTGCAGGACATTACGGCGCGCAACTCAAGAACTTCAACTACAGCCCGAACTGAACTTGACGCAACTCTGGCCTACCCTCCATGACAGCGTGCGCAGTCCGAGTGGATGCTGAGCTGTGTTTCACCCGCTGAAGTAAGATGTTGGTGCGTTGAAGGTAGCAGTGGACTTCACTCAAGCTTCCGAATGTGGTTGTCTTGCTGGATGGGATGTGTCTATCTCCAGCCTGACAGTGAAATCCGCCATCATGTGCCTCAACTTTCTCTACAGTTTAACCGGCGGCGCTCTCGCTTCACAGCTGCAGTTTCTAGGTCTTTTTGCTTCTTCTTCACCTATTTGGGCTCGAGGGTTTGTTTGCCTTCCTCGAGGTAGGAGGCTCACATGGGGATGCTGCGCAGATGCTGCAAGATCTTGTAGTACAAGTTGTACGGGTGCTGTAGGTACGAGCATCCTTCCTTGGTGTCACGCTTGGAATTGACCTAGTGACTCTGGTTTTCACGTGTGGAGGTGGTAGATGCTGGAATTCTGCACTGACGGCACCCACGGAAGCAAACTTGTTCAAAAGACTGTCGCATAGCTTGTCGGATTGCGTCGTGTTGCCGGTGAGGTCGTCAGGAATCCGTAGGAGGTGTTGGTCATTGGTGTGAGCCCAACTAGTTGGGCATACTGGTGAAACGGTTGCTGAATAGGATGCAGAATAGAAAGTGGTATATTTGTGAAACAAACCACTTGCAGCTGACTCAAGCAAACTTCATTTCAAGTTGTCGCTCCCCTGTCAAGGTGAGGAAGCACGCTGATTGAGTGGTAGTATTTGTATGCCGTGCACGCGCGCGCTGAAGCCATCTCCAAGGGGAAGCACCACATTCTATGATGATCAGAATATGTATATCGCGGCTCAGCTAAGACCCGGTGCAGATTGTGAGGACGGAAATACGACTTGAGGACGACACATGTGAATCCGTGCACTGCGAATCCACCACATTTGTACATAAGCATCAAACGACATCAAGCAAAAAGGAGCCAGTCGCGACTTAAGCGATGAGTCTCACGGAGGACAAGTATGTGGTGGTAGATGGAGACGGAAGGGATTCCTCATCGACAGCAGACACTGTCGACTCGCAAGAAAGTCCTCCTACTCAAGCTGAAACAGACCCAGACAGGTTATCTCCGCTGCTTCCGTCGGGTATCAGTGCCGCTGTGTTAAGTGGCTTCGTCGGCAACTATTATCGCGTAGTTGAAGGCGTGACCAACGTCCTGGAAGATGTGGAGCTCGCACTGCCGCAGATTGTGGTCATTGGACAAGAGAGCAGCGGGAAGTCGAGTGTCCTCGAAAGCCTGGCCATGATGCCGCTGTTCCCCCGAGACCGAGATATCTGCACCAGGATGCCCATTCATCTTAAAATGCGCCACGTACCGAAGTCAGAGGACACTGATCTCATGCCGCACCGTCAGACAGAGGACAAGCACCAGATCAAAATGAAGCTCATCTACTCGGACGGGCGCGATCCCGTCGTCTCGAATCGAGACTTTACTCCTGAGGAGGCCGCTGAGCTAATGAGCAAGTGGATGCAGCAGATCGTGAAAGAAGAAAGTCAAGAAAACAAGCTTCAGGGCGTCGTGGATCACGTGCTGGAGATTGAGGTGCGCTCGTCCAAGGTGCCGAACCTTAACCTGATCGATCTACCGGGCATTGTCGCCGGCCGTCTTCTTGACGAGCCTGATGACATGATGCAGCGGACCCGCGCGCTAGTGGAGAAGTATCTGCAGATGCCCCACACCCTGGTACTGGCGGTGGTGCCTGCCTCGGAGCGCGTGCGGAACTCTCAGGCCTTCCAGTTGGTGCAGCAGTACAATCTCATGGACAGCACGATCGGCGTGTTGACGATGGTGGATCGCGCCGCGGATGCGTTAGATCCAAGTGGACCGCTGGCTGAGGTTATCAGTCGATTGGAAGGCACGTCGAGAGATATCGTGTATCTGAAGGAGGGCTACGTGGCAGTCAAGAACCGAGATACTCGCTTATCACCCGAGTGCTCGTTGGACGAGTTCAAGGCGGAAGAAAACGCGTGGATGGAGGATAATCTTCCTGGCTTCATTAAACGCGGACTCGCCTCCAGCTCGGTTCTGGCAACGAAACTCGAAAAGATGCTGGCGGATCACGTTCGAGTATCGTGGGTGCCGCAAACTATCGAGCGGATTCGGGCCGAGCGCGAGAAGGCGGTGAAAAAGCTCGAACAACTGGGACCTGGAGCGGCGAAGGTCGTCGAGGGCTTCCTTACGAGCCCGACCGCAGCTCAGCAGCAAATGCTGCAGCTGATGGAGCCGATTCTCCCTGGCCTGCTACGCCAAATTGACGAAGAAATGCTGCGTCTGGCCGTGTTGGTTCACGCGGATTTCGTGCAGTCTCGGAAGGAGCACAGACTCCTGCTCGCTGCATTCGATGAGAAGATGCAGAGCTTTGGGCGTGGCCCGTCGTCAGTGATGGCACCGTCGCTGCTGATCTTGGAGTCTCACCGCACGTACATGACGGAACATCTCGATCGCATCCTGAAGAACGTGGCGCTTTCCATCGTGACTCGCATCAAGGACTTGATCGCGACACCCTGTGCGATGAAGCACAAGGGAGAAAAGTCCCCCCGGCTCGAGAACTTTGTCAACCTCTTCTGCTTCTTCGCTGAAATACTATGGACGCAGTTGAATGAGCTGTTGCTCGATGAAGACGATCTGCTCCAGCGCTTGGAGAAGTCGTTCCTGGAGTTCGACCCGGAAGGCAAAACTAACATCCTCAAGATCCCGAAGCTGGCGAGAAAAGTCAGCTCGAAGGAAGCGACCCGACTGAAGACTGTTGCCGACCACGTAAAGGGGTATCTCGAGTCGAGTGGGTTCCACAACTCGGCTCTGAGTGAGCTCTACCTCCCACTGCCAGAGTCGTCGGTGGAAAAGTATTTGAACAGGTAAGTTACGGTGATTTGTGACCACTGGATAGATGCTAACATCGTGTACTTTGTGTTTCTTAGTGATGTCGCTCGGTTGGTTATCAGCGCGCGAGTACCAACGCTCACAAGGGGAAGCCCACGCGTCTCGCAGTCTGGCTGGTCCTTCCCCGTACCGACGAATCCATTCACGAGTCCGGATTATCAGCGGTCGAGCCCGAGACGCCGAAGCTCGGACGCTCCCGATGCACAAGCACCGAATCCGTTTAAGCCAGCGACGCCTGAACCTGCAGGGTTTACGTTCAAGGCCCCAACATTTTCCGTTGGGTTAGATCAGGAGAAGAACAAGCAGCCCCGGCGTCTCCGAAGGGCAAACCCACGAAAGTATGACCGGCACTCTACATTTAGTAAAGCGAGCGAAGGCAACGCCAGCCCTCCAGTTTGGAGTCCAGTGGCCAACACCGGACTGTATGGTGGAATCTCCAGCGAGTTCAAAACCGTCGGCGAATTCGAGGCGCGGTTCTTCTTCGCGCTTACAACGCACGTGGTCACGCCGCTACTGAAGTCGATCTCGGACGTGACGGAGCTGTCCCGGAAGATGCAGAAGTATGTGGCCCGCCACGCGAACGTGGCTGCTAGCGAGATGTATCTGTTCAAAGAGAGCACGTCGGAGGAGCGGCGCAAGTTGGAGCAGTTGGTGACGCGTCTTGACGAAGCAAGCGTTGGGCTGCAGTCAACATCCAGACTGGGGTAAGAAGCAAACTCCCTTGATCAGTACTGGAACAAATAGATTTGTACACATGTACAGTAGACGATAGGTAAATTGTTAATACTTAGTCACTGCATCTAATTGTTCAGCTACTCTAACACTACTGCAGCTGTGGGTACTAGCTCCCAACCGTCAGGTAATCACTGATCACAGTTCGTTTGGGAGGTGTCATCTCCTTGTTTACTGCATATCCCAACCGACGACAGTGCAGTAAGCAGACCGCAACAGGTGACGAGCGTCACGCATTTTTTGATAAGCCCAACAGACGGTGTCGAGAGTCTTCGTGCGCCTGACGCTTCGGACTGCGGACGCCCAGGGACATCTCAGTATTCACTCGTCATTCCTCGATTCGCCGCACCAGCTTCAAACCCACCCAGCCGCACAATGCAGACCTCCGTTACCCGTCCGCCCAATCGCCAATATCTGAGTGACGAAGTCATCGGTGGCGTGATTCCACGTGCAAGAAGCGTATACAGCAATGCCGAGCTCGGTCCCCATTTGTACCAGCCAGACCCACCTTTTGGCGACCACTGCGTGCCAGCACACGAGGAACCGCATATAGCATCTGACGATGCAGTGGCGACGGCGAAGAAGAGGACGAGGCATTCATCGACGCTGTCGCGGTCGAAGCACTTCAAGCCAGCTGAGACTCAACGTCGACCCGCCGAAACCCCCACCCAGGCAGACGCCGACTGGGTGACGCTCGTGATCGAGGAAAGGGACAACCAGCGCAGACTCCGTCGCGAGCGCCAGCGCAGGTACCGACAGAAACAAACCGAACTGATGGAGCAGCTCGAGCGCCATAACCCGGAACTCCAATTGGAGGTGAACAAGCTCGAGGAACGGCTTCGCACTTTGGTGGCCGCTGTCCGCCCGAAGCAGACGCTATGGACGGTAGCGTCTGAGTATTTCCGAGTGTTCCGCCACAGTGCGGTCTATTCTGCATCGAGAGAGGCTCAGCTGGAGTTCGTACGCTCTAGCATGTCGCCCGATGTGCTGAGTAACTCGGGGTATGGCGCGGAAGCTCTGGTGTCGAGCTGGGCACATTTCTCGGACGGCTTTGAGGACGTTGAGGTGGAGCTTCAAGGCCTCAATAAGGGCTCCGGGGACTCGGTGGTCGCCACTACAACAACGAGCTTCACCATCACTCAACGAACGCTGCGCAAACTGTTTCCTCGTCTGGACGAAGAACGACCCCAGATCGCTGAGAGGATCTTGAACCAGCGAGTGTCGATGGACACGTCGGTGCGCTTCGTGTGGGATGCTGTGGCCAGCCGCGTGACGAGCGTCGTCAGTCGCTCGGATCTGTTGACGCCGACGCTCGGCCTGGTTGGGGGTGTTGAAAACTTGGCATGCATGTTCCAAGACTCGCGTGTTTATGGCTAGAGACTCTCTAGTACCGACCTATCGATTTAAGCGGCTGTGAGCGAATAGATCACACGCTCGGTTATTGAGTTAGCTTACTAATGAAGTGTCCAACTGAATAAAACAACTCGACCAAGCTTAGATCTTGCCACGGGATGGGAGGTTTACGGAGGAATTTGGCGTTTTGCATCCTGGATAAATAAAAAAAAAACGCTGCACTGGTTTCCCCATCAACCAACTGTATGCTCTCAGCAGCTTTATTTCATGGAGGAGTGTACTGTACAACTCGTACACGATGTAACGCTGCTAGAGCTAAGAGCATACAGTTGGTTGATGGGGAAACCAGTGCCGCTTGTAATCAATTTCGCGCGTCTGAAGTCTTGCGTGAAGGTTTGACAATGGTAGCTTCACGCCTCGTGCCACCAGTTTCCATTCTCCAATTTGCACGAAAGAACCGTAGAGCTCTCAAGTGGGGCTCTTTCTGCAGATTGTTGCCACGACGTTGATCGCTCTCATCGGCGCGGCCACTTCATCGCTGTTGGACGCTCCTTCACTTCGACTTCGTATCATCCTGGCCGGCCAGAACATGGTCGTACACGGACAGCAAGCTTTCGACGTGTACGCCGACCCTGTCGTGTACGACGACGGCCAAAGCGTTCGCTACGACGGCTTCGCCGCCTTCACCGAGGGAAACGTCGAGGTTACATACGTCGTCACGAATGGGTCTGCGTATGTCGTGGAACGTGACAACAGTGGATCACCTCAGACTGTCAAGTGTTGCTCCTCCATTACCCCGTTCGACCTCATCGTGTCGGCGCTTAACACCGTTGAAGTCGTTCCAAGTGCGTCGGTGAATGAAGAAGAGATGGGCTGCTCCGACAGTACTCTACTGCAGACATCGGAGCCGTTTGGTGGGGTGGATTTCAAGTTGTGCTCTTTAGGCCGAGCTGGGTTCACGGCATTCGGCGGTGATATGATGGTGTAGGTGGACTATCTCGACAGTCGCCTCCACCATATCAAGGCGCCAACTTTGAGTGATGAAGCTGGATCGTGCGCGATTGTTTCAAAACCAGAGACAGTAACCCAGGCAGCGCTTGCACTGCTGACAGGCGATGTAGTTGTGTAGGTCACAACGTTAGATTGCAAAAATGATTCAAATGCAACGTTGTTTTTACAAATAATTGGGTTTCCCCTGAGCAAATGCATCACATGTAAATACGCGAGTCTTCGAACACGGATGCCAAGTTTTCAACACCCCCAACCAGGCCGAGCGTCGGCGTCAACAGATCCGAGCGACTGACGACGCTCGTCACGCGGCTGGTCACAGCATCCCACACGAAGCGCACCGACGTGTCCATCGAGACTCGCTGGTTCAAGATTCTCTCAGCGATCTGGGGTCGTTCTTCGTCCAGGCGAGGAAACAGTTTGCGCAGCGTTCGTTGAGTGATGGTGAAGCTCGTTGTTGTAGTGGCGACCACCGAGTCCCCGGAGCCCTTATTGAGGCCTTGAAGCTCCACCTCAACGTCCTCAAAGCCGTCCGAGAAATGTGCCCAGCTCGACACCAGAGCTTCCGCGCCATACCCCGAGTTACTCAGCACATCGGGCGACATGCTAGAGCGAACGAACTCCAGCTGAGCCTCTCTCGATGCAGAATAGACCGCACCGTGACGGAACACTCGGAAATACTCGGACGCCACCGTCCACAGCGTCTGCTTCGGGCGGACAGCAGCCAACAAAGTGCGAAGCCGTTCCTCGAGCTTGTTCACCTCCAATTGGAGTTCCGGGTTATGGCGCTCGAGCTGCTCCATCAGTTCGGTTTGTTTCTGTCGGTACCTGCGCTGGCGCTCGCGACGGAGTCTGCGCTGGTTGTCCCTCTCCTCGATCGCGAGCTTCACCCAAGCAGGTGCCGCCAGTTCCCCGTCTCCGGTCGTGTTTTCTGCGGCTCGACTTTCAGTTGCAGCTGGCTTGAAGCGCTTCGACCGCGACGGAGGCGATGGCTGCTTCTTCCTCTTCTTCCCCGTCGTCACTGCGTCGTTGGGTGCTGGATTCGGCTCATCGGGTGTTGGCGTGTTGCAGTGACCGTGAGAACCAAAAGGGTGCTGAGGACCCGTGATGGCATTGGTGTGTATGCTTCTCACGCGTGGAATCACGGTGCCAATCACTTTGTCGTTCAGATGTTGGTGGTTGGGCGGACGGGTAATGAGGGTCTGCATTTTGTGGCTGGGTGAGTCTAGAAATGACGAGTGATACTCACGAGTGGGAACTCGGATCATTTGAGGTCACTCAGCGTATGCTCAGCCGCTTGTTCGCTGACAAGAGTATGTGTGACGCTTATTACTCTACTCAGATGCTCAGATTCAGCTTTGCGCGTGGCATACAGCCAGTGGTTTACGCCAGCGTCACAACATCTAATAACATACATGCCGTCAAGTGAACAATGATTGCATCTCCATAGGCAGGCGCAGCTCCAGCGAGAAAAATAACGTTTTATTTTAATAACAACGTGATTTTAGCATTAAACGCTATTTTTTATTTTTTTATTTAAACAATACTTCAAACTTGAAAGACTCAAATATCACCCCTCCCCTAAGGACGTAGGCCAGCAGTTTGTAGGTATGTCTTCAGACTGGACAAAAGATGACGAGCCAAACGCCGTTGTTGCCTGGTCTGTAGATGCAGCACCAAGCACTATTCGACTCTCACTTTCCATTTGCCTCCCAAGTGCTCAAGCGCCAAGCTAGGCCCTTTCTCACCCCCGTCCGCACTACAACCCGCAGAGCAGCAATGCGTCTAACCTACGTCGTTTTCGTGGCCATTGCCTCCGTTGCTGCGTGCTGTGACGCTGCCTTCGAACCAACCGCGTTGAGTCATCCGGGGATCGTCGCGGACCGCATTGAATCGGATGAACTGACGACTAGTCCAAACCTACGCCTTCTCAGGACCGCGGGCGGTGATGATTTGGAAACCAGAAGTCTCGTGCCAAAGATGACCAAGGACACGATCCAGAGGCTGATGGGGGACGCTACCTTCCGGCAGGAAAGTTTCTAGACATGGAAGGGTTTTCAGATCAGTGTAAAGGATTTCGCAGACTCGTTGCGCGTTAGCACGAACCGGAACAAGTGGATCAGGAGCCTGCTGAACCTCAACAAGAAGGACCGAGTTGCCTTGCTCAGGATGTATCGCGATTTTCTAGTCGCGTTGAGCACGCAGTACAGCGGATGCGAGGCTTTGAAAGACAAGAACAGGGTGGATTTGGTAAAGAAGGCTTAAAAAGTACATACCCTGTCTGAGCAGAACTACGCCAAAAAGTGGCATTACTTATGTATGAATATATGTAATCGCGCGTAGCTGGTAAACTAGGCAGCGATTCGGTGGGTAGGAAGACCGGTTGCAAGTGACAGCTGGAGTCGTACAGTGTCCGTCAATTTAGCGCTAAGCCTATAGCATCCACCCTGGAAACGATTTTTTTCTATCATTAGATTCTGATCGGTGAAGCAATTTTGGACCCAGGTCGCTTGGATGTACATGGTTCATTTAGACAGCAGGACGGTGGCCATGGAATGTACTTGGCCCAACAATTATTTGCTCCTATTTGCCACCACAAGCAACATTAGGGGACCCGGGCGATGAGGCCCGGAGATTCGCAGTTCTCATTGATAAATGATTAGGAGCCCGAGAGCTTGTTCAGTATTTTTTTGTTGAAAAGCTTTATACGACCCGTTCCGATCTTTGAAAACGAAGACAGAACGCCACGTAAAATCTCCTGCTTTAGTAAAATGCCGATGGGTACACATTTAAAATTTCCTGCTTTAGTAAAATGCCGATGGGTACACATTTAAAATAAAATGACCCGGTTAGTCAGAAACTAATGGCGCTACTGTAAGACGATCACTATAACAAGATGAACAATAGAGTGCAGCACAGCTTTGAATATGAATAAGGTTATGTGAGGCATGCTACGGAAACCTCTTCAGATAGCCGGATCACCCTGAAACACGCACTATTAGCTAGCATATGCCAGTTGAGCGCAACCTAACCAGTCGGTGGAACTCAAAGGAGCTTCGAAGACACCCTCAAAACGACGTTTGTTGCCACTAGGAACTCACACAACAATCAGTTCAATGGGCGCGATGAGTCCGACCAACTCCTGGCTTGACACGGGGTAGGTAAATTGTACGGACGCACTAGCAGCAGTAGCCATTCCACTTCACATGTCAGTCGAACAAGTCCACACATATCACTACTGTAAATATCTACATGTACATCAAAGGTGCCCCGCAAAAGAGTTTATCAAGTAGGCGAGATCCATGAGCTCCTCCATGCTTTGGCTGAGAATTTCAATGACTAGGCGTTTGTATCGGAGGTGTCTCTCATCTTATCTGTCATGTCGCATTTAACAAAGATATCCTAGGTGACACTCAACTCTAGTTTAATTGCGATTTGTATCTAGCGGATAGGAAAAATCTGGATTTTTGATAAGATTTTAGAGACACTTTTCAAACGACAATTTCGCAATGATGGACAATGAGAGACACCAAGTGGACACTAGTATCTTGTAGAGAAAGGAAAAGACTTTGTGTGTGTAGCTTCAGATATTCGTATTTGCCAGCAGTCGTTTCAGCAGAGAGAGCTAAACTTTTGATCGTTTTTTTATCCTACGGCCACTGGGGTTACCGGTAAAGTGAAGGGTTAACCTTTTCACTACCCGAGATTTAGAAAGGGTTAACCCTTTCAAATAGGGAGCAAGTGGACCGACTCGATCGCAAGCATGACGAATTCTGTGTGCACTCATACCAAGTAGTATCCTCTTCCATGCCAACAGTGGCAGGATGGTTTCCATGCCACAGCATCTATTGCATGCATCCGAAGAAAACGATTCAGTTTCCAGAACAACACAAACACAACAGTTTTCTTGGCTTATGTGGATATATAGATTACGCCGAGCGTCTCGTTTACCAGCCTCGAACGTCTTTCATCATTTTTCGTGTTTGGCCGCGCCACTCACCCAAGTTGCCTCCCACAGGAGTACTTCAGAATTACTCCGGAGCATGAAGAGCTGCACCTTGCACCCACCTAGCGGCGCTCAGTTCAGCGATAATGCCATCGGCAGCGTCTTGATAGAGCCTACTGCGCCTAGCACCTTGTACCCCAAGCGCAACGCCCACGACCGCGGAAACAAGTTCGCGCCTGCAAGCTCGTCAGAGAGACCCCCAGCGGCACCTCACGTCGAAGACATACCGGTACAGGGGGGATGGATACGCCTGTTCACAAAAGCCTTTGGACCCCAAGACATCGCAGGGTGATCAAGACTTCCTGGCTTTCAAAGCGCCGGCAAATGACAATCAATACTTGGCTATCACCGAGCTACTGATGCTGGGCCAGGAGATGGAGCGAAAGCGACAAAGAAACAATCAGCGGCGCTACCGGAAGAAGCAGGACGACTACGAAGAAGGACTCAAGAGAAGCACGCTAGACATACGGAGCGAGATCAAACAACGAGAGCAAGAGCGCCACACTCTCTGCTTGAGTATGTCGAAGAAAGCGAGTGTCTGGAGCGTGGCTGTGGAGTACTTCAGGCTGTTCAGCCACGGCCTTCGATGGACAAGTCTCCAGTCGAGTTTTGTTCAATCTGTTATGGCGCCTGACGTGGTGATCAACGCTGGTCGGGTAGAAAAGCACCTGATGCACAGTTGGTGGTGCCTTTCGATTTGGTTCGACGACGTCGTCGTGGAGCTTGAAGAAGTGCAGTCTGCTGGAAGAGAGGACGTCCTCGCCACCACCACGACCAGTTTCACTATTACAGAACGAACGCTCTGGACCGTGTTCCCACACGTCTGCGGTGGAGAAATGTCGTTCCTTGCGTCCAAGCTTGTGAACCAACGAGTTGTCGTACGTAGCTGGACGCGTTTCGAGTGGGACAGCGCCTGCCATCGCGTGACCAGCATCATGGCGGAAGGGGACCTACTCACACCGATGCTCAATCTGCTTGGAAGCTTGGAGGACGTGTCCAGATTGTTTGAGAAGTCATTGGTATCCCCCACCTTTCAATTGAGGCAGCAATACGGTGTGGGATATGGAGCTCCAACGAACGAAACGAGATGAGATGCTGGTCAACGAAATGCATTCACTTTTGCTTTTGTAGTAAGAGAGCAATAGCAGAGGCATATCCTTGTGCAGTATTATACCCTTTTATCAAACCCTCCTATCGTTCTCGAAGCCCTGGTTGCGTGATTAAGGCAGTTTGAACTCGCGATACAGCTTGAGCAACTTGACTTGGTCCCTCTTGTTGAAATTCAGTAGGGATCTGATCCACTTGTTTTTATGGGTACTCACATCCAGTGCATCCTCGAAATGCTTCAGCGTGACCGGATACGCGACTCAAACTTCCAGTTCCTGAAAGTCTTCCCCCGAAAGGTGGCATCATTCAGCAGCTTCTTGATTGTGTGCGCACTCATCTTTCCGTAAGTTTCCTCTCTTCGATGCCACCGCCGCCGCCATCGCTGGTCTCAGCGGTCCTCAGAAGCCGATTGTTCAGGCCGTTCACTACGTCTCCATCAGACTCGATGTGGCCGGGGACGGCCACCTTGCGGTCCGACGCGGTTGACGCCAAGGCAACATCGCAGCTTGCAGCAAGTGAGACCACAGCAACGAAGACGGCGTAGGCTAGACGCATTGCTGCTCGCAGGTTGGAGTGAGAACGAGAAGGGCTGGCTGCTTGACTCTTGCGTGCTAGGGAAGAAATGTGAAAGTGAGAAAGTAGACACAATTTTACAGAGTGACGTACGTGGTAAGGGCTCATATGGAAAGCCGTTTGGCTCGTCATCAATCGTCTTCATATACAAACTGGGAAGGCACTTTTTCATCTTTTAAGATAGGGTTTAAACCCTCATCCTGGTAGTGCTACTCTGTAGTACGAGAAGCCCAATAGGGATTAATTCGAGGCTTCAAATATGTGGTCCACAGAAAAAGTAGGTACTGGACCAATACAATTTTCAAGTGTAAGGGTCTTATAAATCTAATATTTTGCATAGAAAACCCAAATCTACTTATTTACACAAGTTTTATTACAAAGTATAGCAGGATGGAGGCTTAAATGGCGTCTTACCTTATTGCTGGTAACTTCTACCATATCTGATCACTCATGTTGGAAACTATGGGCTTGCATGTTAATCGAACATTTACGTAGGTGTATTACCTTACAAAGACCTATTCTTGTTCTATCATCAAGACCTAGTGGCGTCGTTGTATTACACGCCAAGCCTCCTGGTCGTGGACGAAGTTTAGTTGCTAGGTGTAACTTAATCGATAACTACTGTAGGTATTGGTCGTCTGAGCAACTACCTTCAACACTTCGAACAAATCAAGCATAACTCTGGTATCGCGGTGCCCCGCATATTCAACCAACTGCTCGCGTCCGCGCGGCCTCCAACACGGTACGTGATCTCAATCACTTCCATCCATTTGGGCATAGATTCGGGATCGCGGTGCCCCGCATGAACGAACCTTCAGCTGGTATGCGCGTTATCACTAGGAAATCTAAATATGCACACAAAAGTTTGCTCCGTAAGACCGATGAACTGACAGCTTTATGGTAGCAGCGCGCTCGGTGCCACGGCAGCGAGTATGAGCCCGCGGAGGGTGGAGGCCACCGCAGCAACCGAGAGCGCAGCGTCGATAGGTTGCATGGTGGATTGGTAGATTGGCAGATTGGTAGATCGGTAGATTGGTAGATACATGTAGTGTTCTTGACAGTAGCGCGCTCGGCGCCACATCAGCGAGTATGAGCCCGCGGAGGGTGGGGGCCGCTGCAGCAATCGAGCACGAACTGAAAAGTGAGAAGAATCGTAGGAGAAGTTTTGAAGGCTCGAGACCCGCCGCACCAAGTCAAGTTGTTTCAGAACTCTTCTCAACCTTTTTCTGGGAATAATCCATTTTGATACACGTTCACCCGCCTGCGAGAGTGATGACAGTTTTGTTATTCAAAACGCAATTCGTAGGCGACTCTTGCGCCGCAAATGCGGTGTGCCTTTGTCGCGTTTGGCGTTTGTATTCAATTATGCTATCTCTTCAAATAATTGGCTCGGCAGTACTGTACTGCCAGTACAATTGAGTTTGCAAAAGGCGCTACCAGCCCAATCCTCTAGTTTTTTTAAATATTAAAATGAGGGTTTAAACTCTATAATTTCATTTTTAAAATGAAATTATAGGATAGTAGTACTATTACATAATGGAACACTACCACAAAATATGTACGGAACGAGTAGGACTGGCCAGAGCTTGGAACTTGCGTGCTTGATAAGAAAATTGAAAGTGATAATGAACCACGTGAAGACACATTCTTACAGACCAACATACCCTGAAGTGTACAGTAGGGTAGGGCACATGCAGAGGAAAGCCTGAAAAAAAAAGTCGTCATCATTTCGTCTCCATATTCAACCAATCGTTCAACACAAAATGGTTTCTTCACTCCAACCTGTGAGCAGCAGTGCGTCTTCGTCTTCGTCTGTATAGCGAAAAGTACAAGCCAGGAAAAGGAGAGACTGCGCGTGAGTTAAGAAAGTTATTAGTCATTTAGTCTTCCAACGTTTCATGCATTTGCCCTCCACTGGAAGTCAGGCGAGATCAGGGCCTTCTGGAACACTTTCGAGACGTCATCCAAGCCCCCTAGCAGACGCAGCATCGGCGCTAGCATGTTGGACTGAGCCACCACGCAGCACACGCGACCGAAAGCGGGATCCCACTCGAACCGCATCGAGCCGCGCATCACGACGCGCTGGTCGAGCAGCTTCGCTCTGAGTGCGCTATCGCTGGATAGATGGGGGAACACGTTGCGAAGTGTGCGGTCCGTAATTGTGACGCTGGTTGTCGTGGTGGCCTCGACCGAGCCGTCTGCCCCCCTCTCCAACCCTTCGAGCTCGAACTCGACGTCTTGAAACCACAGTGACAGGCACTTCCAGCTCTTGGCCATCGCCTCGGGGCCGCGACCAGCGTTGAAGGCGACGTCCGCCGTCATACTATTCCTCAGGAAGTCCTGCTGCATCGAGGGCTGCGTCAAAGTCGATGACGACGTCGTGGGTTGGAACCCGTAGCGGAAGAGACGGAAGTACTCGGTGGCCACACTCCAGACGTTCTCTTTAGCGGGGACGGCGGCCGTAAAGCTGCGACGACGTTGCTCGAGCGAGTCGATCTCGTCTTGGAGCTGCTTGTTCTCCACGTCGAGCGTGTTGGCGTAGTCCTCTTTCTTCTTGCGATAGCGGATCTGCCGCTGTCGACGCAGCTCTCGCAGTCGGTCCTGCTCCGATAGTACGCCCTTAATCACATCTTCGTGCTGCGAGTAGTGTCTTCGCTTCAGCTGCGTCTCCGCAGGCAGCGCGGCTTCGGGTCTCACCCTCTTTCTATACGTCGGTGACACTAGTCCAGCCGTCGACTGTAGAAGAGTTTGAGGGGTGAGCGGACGCTGGAGTGGGCCCCCAATTGGAGCGCTATCGTTGCCGTCGGCGACGGAGTAGCGATCGGCTTGACGTGCGCGTGACACGACGCCACCGATGACACTGTCGCTCAGTCGCTGACTGTTGGGCGGTCGGAGGACGCAGGTGTTCATGTCGGCGGTCAGTACAGTGTGAAGGTCACGCTGAGTCACTTGGACTGAGTCGAGTGGGTTGTAAAGTGAGAGAAGAGGTGCTCTAACCTCAAGTGCCGTAGTCTGCGCACGACGCGCACGGCCCCACGGACGCAATCAAACGCGATAGACGACGCCAGCTGCTGCTCTGCAAGCATTGATGAGGAAGCGAATCGGGGTCCGTAATGCTTGCATAGAAGGCGAGCCGCCATGTATACACACCCGCCAAGCCGTGCCCATCCGAGTCCGTAGCATGCTCATCAGCCACGCGACAGCAGAGCTGGAGCTTTGAGGATGGTCAGCGTGTCCAGCCGCTCGCTCGCTGTATAGCCAGGGTTGGTTTGATATTCTGGCTGAGTAACTCACAGATGCCCGAGAACAGAGAGAGTCTTGTCCTACATATTTCGTGCAAGAGTAAAAAATGCCACTCTAAACTTTGGTACTGACGCACTGAGAAGCCTACATAACAATCAGTAAGCCTAATTGATACGAATCATAGACTTTCTACTGACTAGACTGCGGCACATATTGTACTCGTTCTTCATCTCTTAGACTTTTACAGTACAGTACTTCTATCAGACAGTCGTTTCTGTATTTACGTAGGATACACAGCAACAGCTCGTCTGCGTCCTACGTAGCCTGTATCCGCTTGTGGTGCGGAGACGCGGGTCCATGATCTGTATATTATCGCTCCCGACTGCGCAGTCTCGGATGGGCAGCGCTGGGCCCGAGATCGCCGAACGAGATCGACTGCTGCAGGTGTACAATTTTGTCCTTGGAAAGTATGATCCAGAGCAATTCCGTCGAAAGAGTCTTCACGTTCCCAATCGCTTAGGAAACCCCTCAAGTCATCTGCTGCGCCGCCTTCCGGATGGGTCTCTTGTCCTGTGTGTGTGTGTGATTCAGGCGATTACGCGTTCCAGCACCAGCCACTCGTCTGCAGTGCAGTCGCACCTGCCTGCACGCCTGCTCTCTCATTCCGCGAATAGCAGCACCCACAGCACAGGTCAAGTCACTCACTCACTCACTCGAACACGAAGAGAAGGAAGAGAATGCAAGTGAACTCGTCGTGCGTCTTCCGCCCGCCCACCACCCGCGTCCTGCGGGACGACGTCATTGGCGGAGTCGTCCAGCGCACCGAGCGCAACAACGCCGCGTACGCGACGACGACCGCGGCCTGGGATAGACGCTGCGTGTCGCCCGAGGGCACCACCACCCCAACGGTGGACGGTCAGTTCTCTCCGACCGACAGGAAGAGGAAGCGCCAGGAGCCCACGTCGCTCCCGGCGTCCAACAAGCTCATGCTGCTCGCAGTGTCCAGCAGCGGAGCCGCCCAGTACACCAAGCCGGAGCCTCAGTTCAAGGGAGGTGAGCAGCAGAAGGCGGCCATGATCGAGTGGGCCAACTCGCAGAGGGATCACCAGCGCGAGATCCGTCGGCTCCGACAGATCCGATACAGAAAGAAGAAGGACGACTACTCCAACACGCTCGAGGAGGAGACGCGCCAGCTCCAGCAGCAGATCGAGAAGCTCGAACAACGCCGTCGCTCCGTCGCCGAGGCCGTGCCCTCGGAGAAGACGCTCTGGAACGTGGCGGTCGAGTACTTCCGACTATTCCGCTACGGGCTGCGAGAGCCCATGGCGGCTCGACAGACTCAGGAGCTTCAGCCATGTGCTCAGCTGGATTTCCTGCGCGCGACGATGGCGCCCGACGTGCTGTTCAACGCGGGGCGGGGCGTCGAGTCCATCATGAGGAACTGGAAGTACTTTACGCTGTGGTTCCACAACGTGGAGGTCGAGCTCGACGGCTTGAAGAAGGGGGGCGCGGACTCGCTCGTCGCCTCTATCACTACGAGCTTTACTATTACCGAGCGCTCGCTTATGACGGTGTTCCCGCACCTGTGCACGCCCGAAGCTCGCAGTCAAAGAGGACAAGACGGACTCGCACTGGCCAAGAAGCTCCTGGGGCAACGCATTACCATGCGCGGCTTGACGCGCTTCGACTGGGACGCTGGTTACGGCCGCGTGACGAGTGTGATTAGCGAGTCGGACATGCTGACGCCCATGCTCCGCATCCTCGGCAGCTTGGAGGACGTCTCCCGCGTGTTTGAGAAGTCGCTGATCTCTCTCACCCCGTACCGAGGACAAATGCGAGCAAGCAAGTAAGGCGATGATAGGTTGTAGCATTTATAGTAATGGCACGGCACTTTGTACATACTCATCTATTGCATTATAATACTGAGCCTAACTTGCGAGTGAAAACTTCATTACCGTGCGATAAGCTGTGTCGGACCTGCGTACAGTACGTGCTTCGATAAGCTGTACAATGCGTGGTACAGTACACGAACGGTAGTTGTAGCGCTGGAGGACAAGGTTTGACAGCGCCTTGCACCTGGACATGTATCTTACAGGTACAGAACAGGATATCCGCCTTTCATTGTTGCAGCCTCTCTCTCTTTTTCAAGGAGCGCGCACACAGAACAAAGTTTTACGCTGTGCACATGAATCTTACTGCTCAATTGCGTTCTACAGCATTTTCTGTGCGTATACATGTACCGGTACCGTATAATACTTCTTCCATCCGACACCCATTCTTGAGTGGTTACACAGGGTTGTTTATAGCCAATCAAACCGCCCCAAATCGATATTTTTTATAATATGTAGCTATACTATTGGCTAATAATGTTCGTCGGGTATAATACCTTGTCGGATGAAAGAAGTATTATACTGGATGTAGGCACAAAGTATTGCCGTAGAGTGCAGCCAAGCTTGGACGTTGTGGCGCTGCCTCTCACGCGATAGAGAGATTGCTACACTGAATCGAAACATACAGATGACCACTAGGCGACCACCACAATCGACACAGATGTTAGTCTCCCCACGCGGTTGAATACATGTGTACAGTACAGTACATGTACAGACCCTTTGGGCGAATCTGGGTAATTACTTTGATGTGTATGTATGGGCGTCTCCAGCGCTGTGTATCCAAACATCTAGCGTTCATTATACCGACGTAACTACATATATTACATGTACCAAACTCGACTTTTCAACTCAGGGCAGCCGGCATCCTTCTTCTCATGGGGCTTTTATGTAATACATGTACAGCACAGCACATCACAGGTCTGTAGAGTGCAACGATGTGGACGGCAGCTCGTGACAAGTTCGACTGGTACTGATAAGTTCTGACAACGCCCACTCATTGTGACGCAGTACTGTAGGCTATCCAGGTTGCGGGACTTGCGCAGCGCAATGCGCTCGTGAACATGTCGTGAACATGGACGCAGGGACAGTGCAGAGGGCAGTCCACAGTTGGACAGGGAGCCGCTGTCTGCTGGCATCTCACCGCGAGGATTTGCTCTCGAAGTTACAGACAAGCCTCGAGTCGCAATCGATGACGCGTTATCGGGTCGTGGAGCCAGCTGATAAGAAGAAGACCTCATACAGAACACACCCACAAATCCTGCCACCACCAACAGGGAGGGACGCACAGACTAATACCTACGTAGACGATCAGACCTCCAAGGTAGCTGCTCAGTGATGCATCATTCTCCAATTAGCAGCTCCCCAACGTCCGCTCGCGCGCGCCCGACAGGAACGATGGAAGGCTGCGTGCTTCGCCCACCCAACAGCCAGCTCTTCAGCGGCAATGTCATCGGCGGAGTCGTCCAGCGCTCCACCGCCGCCTCGAGGTACCGCAGCTCTCCTGTTAGTGCAGAATATCATCCAGACGATGGCCTCTACGCGTCTGGAACACGTCACCAAGGGGAGAAGACGGCCGCGAGTCAGAGGAGGACGGACACAATATTATCGTCTGGCAGCCCACCGACCCTGAAACTGCAGCGACCGAAAGGTCTCCCAACTCCACACACAGTCTTCCCGGGCGACAGAAGAGCTCAGCAGGTCGAGCCTTCGACGCGTCAAGACCAACTCGTAGCCATGGCGGAGCTGGCGGCCGCAGAGAAGCTGCGACTGCGCGAGCTCCGGCGCGTGAGGCAAATCCGCTACCGCAAGAAGAAGGAGAACTACATGCACACTCTGGAGGACGAGACGCGGCAGCTCCGAGATCAAGCAGCTCGAGCAGCGCCGACGGTCGGTGTCAGCAGCCGTCCCCGCCAAGGAGAGCGCCTGGAGCGTGGCTGCCGAATACTTCCGACTCTTCCGCTACGGTGTGAGTGAGGCAGCAAAAGCAACAGCAGCAGCAGCATCATCATCGTCGTCGTCTAGAGAGCTACAGCCCAGCGCTCAGTTGGACTTCCTTCGAGCGTCTATGACGCCGGACGTGGGTTCAATAGTGAACGAGGTATTCAGGCCATGATGAGGACTTGGAGCTGCGTCTCGCGATGGTTCACGGGAGTTGAGATGGATCTGGAACGCTTGGACAAGGACGCATCGGGGTCTCTAGTTGCCACGACAACCACCACCGTCACCATCACGGAACAAACGCTACGCGCCGTGTTTCCTCATCTCAGCACGCGCGACGTTCGTCTTGGTAGTACCGAGTCGTTTTTGGCGGAGCGACTTGTGGGTCAGAGGATCTCTATGCGAGGCTGCACTCGGTTCGAGTGGGACGACGCGTATTGCCGCGTTACGAGCGTAATGAGTCAGTCAGACATGCTGACGCCGATGCTGCGTCTGGTTGGGAGCTTGGAGGATGTATCAAGAGTGTTTGATGGTGCGCATGTCGCTCCAGACTTCCGGTTGGAGTCGTCCGGAGAGAAGTACGGCTGTAGTTGAATCGATACCAGGTTGTTGATAATACAATGGCCGTACTTATTTCTTACCTACTTGACATTACTCTTCTGGGGTCTTTCTGAGGTCTTTGTTGATGTTAGATTACTCTGAAGGCTACAGGAAAAGCGGAGAGAATGACTTATGGAAGGGGTATTGCGTATTCTGGTGTTAACCGTTCGCTCTGTGGGCTCATACAATAAAGCCCACGAGCTGTTTCCGTTCTCAATGGCTCGCTCGCTGCCGCCTACATGGATGTCAAGATCATGAAACCCTCGCTCCCTGTTAGTCGTCCGAATAAGGTGCAGGATTGCGTCTAGCAGTGGACGACATGCGGGGGCCATTCAAAATGTTTTTTTTCTTCTTAAGTAGCTGAGAACTCTTCTCTATCTTGCAGAGCTGGAGCATGCCACCGTTGTTTGAGCTGTTTGGTTTCTTTTTTGTATCTTGCGAGGCGCTCACCATGGGTTTCTTGGAGTGTTGGTGCTGGTATATCCACGCAGAAAGGAAGGGAGTCCATTCACGGAGAGGGCATTTGCTCTTTTGCTGCGGCGCGACCATCACGCCCCACTGACGGACTCACTCGGCTTCATCACGCCGCGGTCGCGCTCGCTTTCAACCCACCACGCCACTCCCTGGGTTCGCCTCTCCGATCCAGCTCTCAGGCCGGCGCCGCGGTTCAACACCCACGCGTCGACGCCTGACTCGACGAGTCCTCGGCTAAACATGTGAATGGACTTCCTTTGCCCCCATGACCTGCACTCGCAAGGAAAATGGCCTCAATACCTCGTTCACCGTTAAACGCCACGTTCGGCGGAATGGATGTTCGAAGGAAGTCCAACTGAGCGCTAGGCTGTAGCCCTCTAGACGACGACAATGGTGATGCTGCTGCTGTTGCTGGCTCACTCACACCGTAGCGGAAGAGTCGGAAATACTCTGCGGCCACGCTCCAGCCGCTCTCTGTGGCAGGGACGTCTGCTGACACGGAGTGACGACGTTGCTCGAGCTGCTTGATCTCGTCTCGGAGCTGTCGCGTCTCGTCCTCCAGAGTGTGCATCTAGTTCTTCTTCGTGGTCCTGACGCGTCGTGGGCTTGACCGCTTCAACGGTGTGCTGAGGTCGCTGTCGCTCCGTAGCTCCGCATATGAAGTGGAAGCAATTTCTGGTCTGCTTATAGAAGCGATTGGATCACTTGTCAATGTTATTCTGTCCGATTGGGTTCACCTTCGTTCCAGCACTCGTTGATGGCGCTCTTGTGCGCTTGGGACGACCAATGGCCTCCATGTGGATGATAATTAACGTCTACCGGTACGTACATGCTGTTGGTAGACAACGTCGCTGAATTGCTGGCTGCTGTCTTCCAGCGTTGTCGGATGGCCAGGCGGCGGTCTCGGAGGTGGGGAGCTGCTTTTCCTTAGGTGCGAGCGCTGGTGTGCTCTTGAGCAGCACGTGGGTGGTCGCAGGATTTCTGGCTGGAATACACACTGCGTAACACAGGTCTCTTCGGTATCAGCTGGCTCGACTCGATAACGCGCTATGGATTGCAAACAACAACCCAGCATGTGGCCGCTGCCCTGTTCCTGCGACTTGGTCCAAGTGAGGTAAAGTACAGGCTGTACTGTACCGTACTAGTGCAGTACAGTACACTTTACGACCACCTGTGTCACGATGAGCGGTGTACAGTACTTCCGTCGCCATCGCCGTGCCGTAGGTGCCTTACGATAGCCCCCGAGAAGAGTTGAAGGAGCACATGCACGTTTCTCCTTCTTGGTGCCGATGTAACGCGAAGCTGCCTCTTTCGAGCAGGCTCGTATGTTTTTTTCAGGTGATACATGTACAGTATGGGGTCTCGGGTGCTTACAGTTGTGGTAATCAAGAACGTTGTGTATGCATCTCGCTGTCGTATGAGAGGCAGCACATGTACTGAGGGCCGTTCTTAACCACTGCCATGCCATGCCATGGCATAACTCGCCGCTATCTGATTGG
>JAIKVE010000036.1:0-40961 GCA_024679115.1 Phytophthora pistaciae | reverse complement strand
TGGCGCAGCTGCCCACGAGTGGGTCACTGGGACCGGAGGACGGCGAGCAGGAGCCGGGCGCGGAGACGGACGTGCTGACGCGGGAGGTCATCAAGGCCTCGAGCAGGACCAAACTGGCGCAGCGGAAGCGCGGCAGCGGCAACGCCGGAGCAGCAGCGGTCGACCATCTTGACCACGACGGATGATACACAATAGGGACTAACTTCAAGTTGTAAAGTGAATTTTCATTGGTTGGCGTTAGAGTTAACGGTTACAGTGCTGTACAGTATTATAGTTTTTGTTTTGGGCGATGCGGGGCGAGGGCCAGCGCTTGTCGAAGCACCTGACGGCGGCGTTCGCGGAGATCGACCGACTGCGGGAAGTCTATCGGAAGGCCATTGACAAGCTAGAGACGTATGCGCTGGCGAATCTGTCGCCGCAGTCGGCTGCCAAGTGGTTCGAGATGGTGCGTCCAGTAACAAGGAATCGGATGTCCTCTGGCCTTACTCACTGACTAGGTGTTTGTTGCATGGGCTGCAGTATCTCCGTATCGTGGATCTAGGCGTGCAGATCCGTCGTGGGGAGATCCGACACCGAACGACGCAGAGCTTCAAGCATCCCTGCATGCACAAGACTGGCACCAAGGGCGCAGTGCACTCGGGTGCGTTGGCGGGAACTGTGGCTTAGTGTACATTATCGCCATTGTCTTATACTGTCTGCGCTTGCTACTATTCCGAACAGGACTGAGTATTGATGACTGCAACTCGATATTGCAGTTGATGACAGAGCGCAGCTTGGTGAAGGAGAGTCGTGTGGATCGGTGGTTCACTCAAATCGACGGACTGGATCGCGATACAATTGGTGATCTCGACAAACTGCTAACACGCTGCCTTCGCACTTTTATCGACCAACGGAGCAGATTCTACGACCGACTGGAGGTCAATGGAGTAGATCCGCACCAGGAGATGCTCGTACTGGGAGGTCCAGGCGCTGCCGCTCCGATTCTGTTCAAAGTCAAACGGACGTGTTTCGGTCCGAAAGAATGCCCATGTGGAGAAGATGCAACGCCTTGGGAAAACTTTTCTCTCGAAGCGGGGGATCCTAACGCACAGAGCGCGTCGGTGGCCCGTGTTACAGAATCTGTGCAAGCCGATGATGTGGGTATTACGGCGATCAAGCGCCAAATGGGCTTCCAAGAACTATCGAGGGAGGAGGAGAATGACGATGCAGCGGCGCTTGCACGCGATGCAGCTGAACTAGCTCGCCGGCGAAATCCTAGAGTTCAACATACTTCTGTTGCAAGTGCTCTACGCGTGCCCCCGTCCGCAAAAAGTATCTACCTGAAGAAGGTACGTATCAAAGTAGCTGATACATAGCTGCTTACGCTATCACGGGAGCTTACACCATTGTGCTTACGTTTTGATCATTCTGCTATCTATTTTATCAATGCAGTGCGGTGAGAACAGGTCAAAGCCAAACCCACAAATCAATGCCGTACTGGTGGTGAAAAATGGAGCACACCTGCTTGACCTCAGTAGCGTCGGTTTTCACTCGGCGGATGATCTCCAAGACTTGGTGGATGTCTTCTCTACGCCGGGACTACCTCCGGTGAGAGAGCTTAATGTCTCGAATGGGTTTTTCAACGCTACAGCCTTCAAGGTCTTGTGCCAATTGCTGCGCGTACCGCAGCTGCGTGAAAGCATCGAACGACTTGGATTTCGTGGTATTGCAGTCCCCCAGCGAGCTGACTTTGCTACGATGATGAGACTTTTAATTGGCGAAAGCAACCCTGTGGCAGGATCCCTATCAGCTCTTGGCAGCTTTAAGACGCTGGACCTCTCGTTTAACACTTTGCAGTATGAAGATGCGGCTCTGCTGAAGCCTCTAGTGGCTAGTCTTCCACGTCTCGAAAGCCTTTCTTTGGAGTCCTGCTTTCCAGAACCAGTTCCACTGACGATCCTGTCGTCCTTACCTGGAGACCAAAAGACGATCGAGGAGAATGTCGGTGCTGCCCTCGCGGAAGCAAGCAATCGACTGGAGAGCCTCAATTTCGGCTCCAACTACGTTGCCATTGAATCGCGCTGGCTGGATAGTCTATTCACTCCCGGGAGTACTCTGCAAAAGATTGACCTCAGCGGTGTAAGAAGTTCCTCAGCAGGCGTCGTTAACGGAACCGATTCGATGGAAGTGGATTGGCAAGCCGGTGAACCATGGGACCTACAGCAAGTTGAAACACTGACTTGGTCCTCCAACAGTAACCTGTTTTCAGAGAAGTTGCTGGACACACTATCCGCTGAATTACAAAGTGGATTTGCACAGCTGAAACATCTTGACGTGGCAATCACAGCGCAAGGCAGCGAGAACCTAAGCGACAAGAAAATTGCAGATACAATCGGTCGCATTGCTGACTACGCGGTATTGCGATCATGTCGTATCGCCTACTATAACCGCGATGGAATGACGTTGCACAGCGTAAGCGCATCGTTGGGGAGGCTGCTGGAGGACGGACTGCGTGAATGCGAGGGGTTATCGTTGCGCATGCCGCAACTTTACCTCTCGCCTAGCAGCATTTGCGAGTTGTTGTCTGGCGCTGCTGTTCCCAAGATGAAGCGAATGAATATCGCCATTGGAATCTCGCCTCTGGGCCAAGCCGAGCAGATTATCGGATTCCAGCAAATGCAAGCGATGAAAGAGCTGTCAATAGAGCTCCACGCTCCTACCGAAGAACGAAATAGCGCGGGCTCGGCTGCGTGCGATGCAGCTCTTGCGCTAGCACGAAAGTTGGAGGCGTCTTGGGTGGCGCTGAGCTCATCACAAGGTGGTGATTTCAAGCAGGACAAAAAACGCTTTGGGGGTGTCGCCGGCAAACTCAATCGTTCTTTTGTGTTATCGGAGCAACAGAAGATGAATACGCGTGTTTACCGGTGCCGCCTTTTAGCCTCTTCAACGCCATAGTAACCAAAATATGACTGATCATACCCACTACATTTCTGTCATCGACGCGAATTGCATACGAGTTGCCTCGAGGCTGTGCATCTCGCGTAAAAGTGCCTTGGCCTCTTCTTTCTCCGGTCCCTGCATGTCCAGTAACCGGTTGCAAAAGATTGTGGCCTCGGTGAACCGGCCTAGCTGCTTGTAATAATTGGCAAGGAACAAAATTGCCGCGAGCGCCTGAGGGGTGTCTACTCGGATATTTCCACCACTGCCACCTGGAAGCACGAGCACCTCTCTTTCATCCTCACTGTTCCGCCCGGAAACAGAGCTCTTGACGCCATCTTGATCGCGCAAAAGTGATGCCGGAGCACTTCGAAGACCGAGGTGCATTTGGTAGAACTTGGCGGCTTCATGCTGCTGTCCACGTGAGGCATAAAGCCGCCCTAGATGGTAGGAGGCGATGCCCTCGCGGTCTTGATTGTTTACTGCGCGGTGAAAACACGCGAGAGCTTCGTCAACCTTATTCAGCTTTTCGTAGCACCCACCCAGAGCGCACCACATGCGCGCGTCATAGGGGCGGATCGCCACCGATTTACGGTAGTAGTAGATACTGTACAGGAACATGTTGAGTATCTCGTACGCTTGCCCAAGACCATACCAAGCTCGATAGTCCCGCACGTTGAGGTCGACGGCATGGCGATAGGCTTCGATAGCCGCGCTGGTGTTCTTCATTTCGATATACTCGTGGCCTATGAGTGTCCATGCCGACAGGAAGTTGGGATCCAGCTTCAAAGCGCGGTGAAAGTAGATAATGGCGCGGTCATGCTTGTTCTTGATCGAGTAGTAGTTGCCAATGATGCAGCACGTCTCCGGTCGGTACTTCTCCACTTTGAGAGCTCGATGTGCCAATCGACTGAGTTCTGTTTTGTCCTCCTTCACGTAAAGCACATTCGAGTAAACATCCATGTTCTCCATTCGGTGCGGATCTTGGGCAGCCAGCCGCTCGAATTGCTCCTGCGATTGATCAAAGTCCCGAATGTGGTAGCTAGTCAGTGCCTGCTGCGCCAACAGATAGGTGCTTTGGGGGAACTGCTCTTCCAAACTGGTCAAAAGTGCCCGCGCAGCATCATTCTGCTGCTGGTCTAATAGCACATGAGCTTGGAAGAGCTGGAACATCCACGGACAACTTGTCGCCAAGATCACTTCTTCTTCCTACAGCAACATGATGAGTTAGAGTTTGCGACGTGAAGGTGAGCAAACCTACTATAGCGCACATTGGATGTGAAAGGTGAGTGGGCTGCCAGTTCCATCCAAGCGGACCAGTTCCACGGGTAGCGTCGAATAGATTCGACCAGGATAAATCGTGTGGTGACGTCAAATGTCAGCGTGGGTGCTGCACCAGCCTCACTCTTACTGCGTCCCTGGTTACCGCTACCGTTACCAGGGGCATGGAGTTGCTGGCGCCGCTGTTCTTCAGCAAAATCTGCTCGGTGACGAGTTTTCATACTAACTGGGGTGGAAGATTGCACCTGGGTGCTTCCAGTACTGGTGCTGTAGCCCAGTCGCTTGAGAACAACAGCGTAGAGATAGAGACCGAACCCATCCAGCGAGTTGTGCTGGTACGCAGCGCTTAGGGACAGATACAGCTCCTTGAGATGAGGATTTGTGCCTTGGCGATGCAAGTTCCGGTCCACCTCTGTTTCAAAATTCAACACAAAATCGACAACGAGAGGCAGTCACGTCACTTAGTTCACCTTCCTTAGTGACTGTAGCTCAAATACAACTAGTAAGCCCAGCAACGAACCTTTGGTGCTGCCTGTCACGTTCATCTCCAAATCCATTTCCTCCTTTGCCTTCTCACCAGCCTACACCAACCATTGAATTGCATTACAACAGTAAACAGCCAGCCGTATAATCCACCTCATGCAGCTGTAGATTCTTTCTGTACCAGATACAGGGCGTAGTACTTGAGGAAGCGCGTCTTCTGCGTGGGGATACGGCCAACGTCCTCACCCTCCGGGCCAAGCGAAGAAGACCCGTCGCCTTGTGCCAACATGTGGTGAGCGCGGAGGTACTCGCCCACGTCGAAGCAGGCCTTGGCCGCCTCGAAGCGATCGGCTTCTGCCCAGTCCTCCAGCTCGTCCTCCGCTTCGTCGCCTCTCCGCAGCTCCAGTGACGAGCGGCGATGTGCGGCGTCGCCCATGCCGAGAAGAAGCTCTGCCGCGAACTGCGCGGCTTGTTTCAGCCCGCGGACGCGCAGGTCGCGCACAGCCGAGCGAAGTTGCGCCGCCACCACCGCCGGCTCCATCTCCGCTATTTTTGTTGGGAGTATCTTGTGACTCACAAAAGTTGTGTACTAAATATCACTATCACGAGGGAAAATAGTGACGAGTCCATCTTAAACGTCCATGGATGTCCATCTCGATCTTCTATTTGTCCTCCAGTGTGTCTATCTGCCCTCTTTCTATTCATTCATGCGATTCGCCCAGCACTCGTCGAGCAAACTCTTGCGGAGTGATATTGGCGGGCACTGATCCTTGCGCGAAGTTGGCGTTGCCACCTCCCCGGCCGCCCAAAGGCTTCACCACCTGCTGCAGCAGCTTGCCAGCGTGAACCTTCGCGTCGGCGTTGGCGATGCAAGCCACTTGCGACCCCAGCATCACCAGCAGCACGCTATCAGACGCGCTTTGCTCAGCCAGGAACTCGGCGCGTCGCTTCAGCACCTTGGAGAACTCGCCGCCACCAGGCAGATCCAGCGCGTGCAACTCAAGAAGAGGAACGCTGATGGCTCCATTGATGCGTCCCGACGCCAGCGGTGTTGATGGGAGCGTGGCCAGAACATCACCAAGAGCTTGAGCCCGACTTTCCAGCTGCTTCATCTGCTTCTGCATTTTCGTGACCCGCTCCACGACCTTGGCGGGCGTCGTGGACAGCTGATCCGCCACCTCGCCCAACGTCTGCGCCTTGGCTTGCAGATAGCGAGCGCCGGCCTGTCCTGCGACGGCTTCAATGCGTCGCGTGCCAGCAGCCACCGATCCTTCACTGACCAACGCGAACGGGAAGACCTCGCGCGCGTTATTCACGTGGGTGCCACCGCAGAATTCACTGGATACAGGAGCTTCACCTTCAGCAGCATTGCTACCGCCAACACGAACAACCCGGACAACTTCGCCGTACTTGTCTCCAAAGTTGCAAATGGCGCCGCTGCGCTCGGCTTCTTCTCGAGGCAACTGAACGGTTGTCACTTCCAACTCTGCCGCTGCGAACTCATTCACCCGCGCTTCCACTCGAGCCATTTCGTCAGGGGATAGTGCTCCGAAGTGCGCAAAATCAAAGCGAAGTCGGTCGTTTGTGACCTGTGAACCAGCCTGTGTCACGTGCTCACCCAGTTCAGCCTTGAGCGCACGCTGCAACAAATGCGTAGCTGTGTGATGTACGGCACAACCAGCGCGGAACTTACGGTTCACTACCGCCTGTACGGTAGGCGCATGGCCATCAGCAGGGAATAGCAGAGTCTCAACCTCAGCGTACGCCATACCCTTGGGCGGTGAGCATTTCAGCGCAATAGCGTCATCGTTGGCCTTGGTTGTGCTCTCAACAGTGATCACGATGCGCTGTGAGCCGTCCGCCGAGACAACAACAAGGTGTCCACGATCTCCCACTTGGCCTCCTCCCTCAGGGTAAAACGGGCAGCGATCAAGGACGACGTTGAACTCGTCTGAGGCCCCCTTCTTCTTGTTCGGAAGCGACCAGCTGTCCAGGACGCGCGAGTCAGGGACGTCGAGCTGATCATACCCAACGAATTCGCTTACGAGTGTAGCGGCCGTAGCAGACGAGGATTGCTCCGCGACTTGTGAGCGCTGGGTGTGATGGCCAGCGAAGGCACTGCGGTCAGTCGTCTGTTGCTTGTGCTCTTTCATACACGCATCGTAGCCCTCGACATCAACAGATAAACCCTTTTCTTCCGCCAGCACCTGAGTGATATCAAGCGGAATGCCGTACGTGTCATATAACCTGAAGGCATCTGTGCCGGACAGAACTGCTTGGGCCAGTTGCGCCTTGGAGAACGCTTTCTCAATAGCACCGCGACCATTGCGCAACATTTCCTCAAACGCTCTCTCCTCGTTTGAAACAATTGCACGCATCTGCTGGAAACCTGCAGCTTCACTCCATCCTGGAACAGCGATAGAAGCCAATATTCCATCGGCGCCACCTTGAACACCGAGCTGCTGAGCGTGCCGGATGGCTCGCCGGATAATGCGGCGCAAAACGTAACCACGACCCACGTTAGACGGGAAAACGCCGTCGTTCAGCAATGCGTAGGTCGCGCGAAGATGGTCACTGATAATGCGTAGAGCCTGAATCTCCTTTCCTGTCCCGAAACGATCCTTGCTTGGGTCAAGCTCTTCTTCCAGTGCACTTGAGAACGACTGCCTGGAGGTTGTTGAGCGACGTGCATCCAGCACTGAGGCCACCTCGTGCAGCAGCGGCACGAAGACATCGGTGTGGTAGTTGGAAGGAACACCTTGGAGGACCGAAGCGACACGCTCGAGGCCCATACCCGTATCCACGGAACAGCTGGGCAACGCGTGAAGCTCGTTTTCTCCTTCGTTGCGAAAGAACTGCATGAAGACGAGGTTCCACAGCTCCAAAAAGCGTTCATCCGGGTCAGCGATGTGGTCACCCAAGTCCCAGAAGACCTCGGAGCATGGGCCGCACGGACCGGAGTCACCCATCGCCCAGAAATTCTCCTTCTCGTCCAGCTGCAGGATTTTGTGGTCGGGCAGCCCAGCGATCTTCTTCCACAGCTGACGAGCCTCCTCGTCGCTCTCGAGCACCGTCACGTGGAGCCTCTCGACGGGTAGACCCAGCTCCTGCGTGAGAAAACGCCAGCACATGGTGATGGCCTGCTCCTTGAAGTAGTCGCCGAAGCTGAAGTTGCCCAGCATCTCGAACATGGTGTGGTGCCGGCGCGTGAGTCCGACTTGGTCCAGGTCGTTGTGCTTGCCTCCTGCTCGCACGCAGCGCTGCGCCGACGTGGCTCTCGAGTATCCGCGCGCCTCTGCCCCACCGTCCAATCCAAGGAAGGCCTGCTTAAACGGCACCATGCCAGCGTTTACGAAGAGCAGCGATGTATCGCCCCCAGGCGGCACCAGCGACGCGCTGGGCACCACGCGGTGGTCCTGGGACTCGAAGAACTGCAGGAAGCGACTGCGCAGCTCAGCAGACGGCAGCGAGTGCAGCCCACGGGCCGCGTGGTTGCCACCAGCGCCCGGTACCCGAGCGCATCTGCGTAGACGCAGCATCGCCAAGAGCCTCACGATTTGTG
The DNA here is from genome assembly GCA_024679115.1 of Phytophthora pistaciae. NCBI lineage: Eukaryota > Oomycota > Peronosporomycetes > Peronosporales > Peronosporaceae > Phytophthora > Phytophthora pistaciae. The sequence continues at coordinate 32,719 of JAIKVE010000036.1, read as the reverse complement.
ACTCACAAAATGGCTCGGATTGGTAGTGGAACTACCTTATCGATTGATAAGTCATTTCAGTAGTTCCGTGTCATCATGCTTTTCTCGCACCAGAATCCTACGATGGACGCGGCGCAAGATGCGCGCCAGTCGCTGGGCGGCGGCCGAGACATGGAGGAGGAGATGCAACACGTTCTTCAGTTCCTGGACACGTCGCTGATCACGCCGCCGTCGGGCAGTGACCTGGTGACGCAGCAGTCTCAGATCCAGCGGACGACTCAGCCGCAGCTGCAGCAGCAGCAGCAACACCAGCAACAACAACAGCCCACGCCGGAGCAGTTGCGTGAGATGGCGACGCTGCAGGAGAACGAGGTCGCAGGGGGATACAACGAGCTGGGCGAAGTCATCGACCTCCTGGGATCGCTCGACGCTAACGACACGGACCCGGCACTGCTGCAGCAACAGCAAGCCTACAACGTAACCGGACTCAATGCGACGGACGTCTTGCGCACGGCCACATCCGCGGATGCTGCTTCGCAGCGAGTGCAATTGCCCCGGTCGACATCCGTGAGCAGCAGCCACAGTGGAGTGGACAGCATTTCGCCTATGGGTCTGCTCAACGGTCCGTCCATGTCGCCGGCTACGATCAACTGGCTGCAGACACTGGTGCCCTCTACATCTACCGAGAGCCTCACGGGGTTGATCTCTCCTGCTACGCTTTATAGCGCTGGGGGAGGATCCGCTACTGGAATGGGATCGAGCGCTCAAGCGGATGGGGCGAAAAGTGGCGCTCTACCTCGGTACGCGTATGTTCGTGCTTTGCTGTGACTGCGTAAAATCGAGTACTGACGACTGTGCGCGCTTACAGGACGCCGTCTAGCGAAATAATTGACTGGAAGGCCTACAACGAATCTTGCGCTGATAAAACGCAGAAGGAACCAGCAAAATGGCGTGTCATCCCCCAACACGGACCGCACGCTGAGCCGGCGGTGAGCTCCAATAGCAGCAATTCGACGGGTGGCAAGCTTCCACCAAGTGCTGGGGCGCCGGCAAGTGCTGCAGGACCCACCGAGTTAACTGCACAACAGCAGATGCATCTAGCTGCGCGAAGGATGGCAGACGAGAAAAACAAGCGAAAGGCGCTCGTGTCCCCCGAGTATGTTCAATATGGCAACACCGTAGCGTCGACACCTTCGCCAATGCCTAGAGACACGGCTGGTGGAGTCAAAGTGGAGTCTGGCGCCTTGCAGTACGCCACGAAGGTACCAGAGCCCACGGGACGACGTCCATTCAAGAAGTCACTGCACCAGACGACCATACACGCTGCTGAAGCAATTTTGCCGGAGCCACAGCCACCACAACAGCAGCCGCCGGTCTCATCGACTCCTTCAGTGGAGGGAAAAGATGAAAGCGTGCGCTGCAAATGCACAGGGAAGTGCCGTAATGCGCGCTGTGCGTGCGTGAAGGCAGGACTGGTGTGTGGAGCTCAGTGCAAATGCGTCAGCTGTGCAAACCCCTTCGTTCCGATGGCGCGCGAGGGCATCGACATCCAGCTGATGGTGAGGGATGTGTGCTTGATGCAATATCTTTCCAAGATCAAGGACATGCAGGAGCTGCTGGACTCTACTGTCAGCTACGAATGCTGCGAAGGGGGCGGGGGTGTCGTGCAAGTGAAGCATACAGTGGAGAACGGGTTCGCCTGCCCGCATTGTGGCGCGCACTTCACATACTCGTGGTGCAACAATCGCCTATGCCCAGATGCCAAGAAGCCTCGACGTCATTGCGCCAAGTGTCGTCGATGTGGCGACCATCGCAACCAGCACTGTGACCTCTGTAACCATTGCTATTTCGCAGGCGTGGCTAACAGCTTTCGCTGTAGCTGTCAGACCTCAGGCAGTACTACTGGCGCCAAGACACGGGCAGTTGTCCCTAACCCAGTGCGCCGAGACTCAGAATCTACAGCGAAGACTGATGAAGGGGACAAACAAAGTGGAGGGCAGATGTTCGGGGCCATTAATCCTGCGGTTGAAGGCGCTGCGCGCGATGAAAACTCTGATGCAAACCACAGCTCGAAGCCCGGTGGAGAAGAGGAAGCTGATGACTCATGCAAAATGCAGTAGCTTAAAACTTTGTAGGGAAAACTATTAAAATGCCACTCAAAGTTTGCCCATTTACTAAAATGCCACGGTGGGTACACGGACATTTCAAAAACTATGGATGACAACGCTCCATCCAAGAACCAGGTGAACAACTGAATGCAAAGGAGCCTAGAACACGAGCAAGACTCCTGGTTGAATGTTATGCAGAGCTCTGCACATGTGGGCCTGTTCATCCACAGCTTGCAGTAGATACACACAGTTTACCTCGCCAACTTTCAGGCCAGGATGCACTTATTGCATTTCGGCCAAGTTGTATTGGACATTAGCCCTCATGTGTAAACTTTCGTTCGAATTACGTAGATCGGTAATTGAGTAGACACAATTTGTGCGCGAATTAGCTTTAATCTCAGCACTGACGAGATTCAGTCATCGTCTTGAATGTGCAAACACGAGCACGTTTTCGCATCCAGATCAACGATGAAGGTGGCCCGATTACCCGCGACCTTTAATTTGAGGGCGTCCGTCTGATGGATGTTGTGGGCACATCGGCTTGTAGCGGAGTAGTGGAGAAGCCTTTCACTTGTCTTCGAGGGTAGCACCCCTCTTTCTTGCGACCCACAAAAAGCTGCGCGGTACGCGTCAGGAGACTCTCAAATGTATGGGCAGGTAGCATTTCGCACTTAGACAAAGCTCCATCCCCTTTCATCGTCGAAACTGAGTCCTTCACTTGCTCCTTGCATCTTCGACACCGACGCGTATACATCCTCCTAAAATGCCACGGGCACAGAACTTTCGAAAGGCCGCCGATCGCTACTTGCCCTCACACCATTATGGTATTTTAGTAAGTAGGCAAACTTTGAGTGTCATTTTTTCAATAGGAAAACTTTTAAAAAGTTTTCCATTTTTAATGTATTATAATACACCAGCTATTGGGTGTCTTCCAAAATATGAAGCCATTGAATCGGTGTAAATGCGTATATTTTTTTCCATGTACCGCAACTGGCTCGAATTATCGCTAAGCTCTCATTTTCTTCCAAAATGCTTCTTCATGTTCATATTTAGCAGTTATACGCATTTTGATTTTAAAAGAGTTGCCCACGGTCCTCAAACTAGATTGCCATTAAAAAGACTGGCAATCTCTTATAATAACTGTTAAATATTATTCTATGAGGTACGGTAATAAATCATCGAAGCGTTTAATGGGCCCCAAAATGGCGACATTCGGTTTTTATCACTAGGATTCGGGGTTTAAAATCACAAAATTGTAGTTTGTATTTTCATGCGACTCCAGCAATGTGATTAACAATCGCTTCGGAATACAACTGTAGCTTTTTGGGACCCCCCGGTAAGTTGAGCCATTAGCACACTGTGCTATAAACTATTGGGTATCGATGCTAGGCGCATATATAAAGCAAGTAAACCGAAGAATATTCACGTCAAGCTTATCTTGCCGCAGTTGGTGGAAGCCAAGATATTGGACGATGAGCACATTCGCTATCTCATTGGCTATGCGAACCTTATTTTACCACTTGGCAATGGTATAATTACTGAAGGGCTGTAGTGTTGTTGTATACATCTCACTAGGTTGGGATATCAGGACATAGCAGTTTTATCACACCAGGCATATTGCATTATCTTTGTAGACCTGCAAATCCCGAACTAATTCATACCCTAAACAAGGAGACAAAGTGCACTCACAAGCACGTAGGAAGTAAACCATAATCTGCGTTGACCCTACGAGCCCCTCAGCGTGTTTATATGATGAATATTTTCCTACGACAGCACCAAGTGCTTAACCCCACAACTTGCAGCGCAAACCACGTGTCGTTATCGACTTACAGGGGGATACCGCTGACTCTCGAACTCGTTGTTAAACCTGAAGGTCGCCATTGGGGCACATTAAACGCTGATGAAACCAAAACATGGTCTCAAACAGTTCCCCGTGATTAAACATTCATATTTGTGGTCGGTTTGGAGTGACGTCCTCCGTCTACGGCGCCGAGGTGAGCCTCGGCATCAGTCTACAAAATCTACCCCATCGGACAGCGTCCAGCCCCCTGCTGAAACTGCGGGGATGTCTTTGTGGGCAAGGTGGTGAGCTAGTAACAATCTGTGGCCAAGCACCCGCCGCGCAGAAGGCTTCGCTACGCGCCATGACCGGGTTTGCCGTAGAGCGGGCTGTTAACGGCATGACCCGGGAGGATGTACTGGATGCGAAACAAGACCATGGCGTAGGGAGGACTTTCGGCTGAGACGCGGCAATCAACACGAGGGTGGACGTAGGATTCGGTGAGAGGAGCGCACGGCATAATAACAGTACTACAGACCAAGGCGCAAGACTACGCCGGACATGCTAAGAACCGATGAGCAAGACGTGCAAGGGGCAGAACCGATACTACTGATCAAAGTGCGGCTGAACCTAGTTGTGGGTTCAGAGGCGGTTTGCGTCGACTACCCTAACAGGACGGAGTAACTAGGCTACATGAATACGGTTACGGCTTTAGGGGCGTACTTGAGGCATGCGTAACGTTCGAGGACATACTCCACGATGCCAAGCAGATGCGGCCCGGTGCGAGCAGCAGAAGTCCCGTCAATCGACAAAAATGTAACAAGCAGCCACTGCTTGTCTAGTACAGCACCCATCGAAGAAGAACTGTTACCTGCCAAATATTGGTTGAATTCATTACAGATGGGATACTATGTGCGGAACTTCACCAGCAAACCGCGCCGTCAACCGTGAAGAAGAAGGCGAGCAGAATCACGTTTAGTGGAGGCCACGACGGCCAATGCCAAGAGCGAATGGATTGGTGACAGTTGTGCAACAAGCCACATGATTGGCCACAATGATTATCTTGTCGATATGTACACTCTGACGACACCTCGCTCGCTGACCGTCGCTTCGAGTGTGACTGGCTGGCTTCCGCCGTTGGGGAGACATCGCTGCTGTGCGATGGTCACCACATCTTTACGTCCTGTGTGTGCACGGACTCGCTAGCAATCTTGTCTAGGTTGTGGTGGCGTCACACAATGGCATAGAGATCTCGTTCAAAGGCGTGTGTGACGTGCGTGAAGTCTGGTGTGGCTTTGAAGCCTCACATGCCAACCACTACATGTATGGGGTGTCGGCTTGGTGGGCCAGTCGCCAGAGCCGTCCCAATGACTCCCGAGGTGCCACGCGTGGAGACATGGACCCGTAAACTTGGCCATCTCAGAGCCCCCCCCCCCCCGAGAACCTGCTGCGCGCTCTCCACAGCATTTACCTTCAAAAGCCGGACGAACCAGCTCCTACTCGCTATATTGATTAAATCGGGTCGATGTACATGACGGCCCTAGCTGACTACGCGGGGCTCGTGAACACTGTTATCGAACCGTTTCACCTGGACAAGGTTTACCTGTTACGTACCAAGATCGCATCCGTTCTGGATGTGTTCGAGGACTGTAATTCGAAGCTCATATCTCAGGAACCAAGCTACAGCGTCGCGTTTTGAAAGCCATGTAACGCTGCTGAGTACGCCGGGCTGATATGACAGCTTATTGCAAAAATAGCAGTATTGCATAGGGAGCTCAGTACTCCGTACACCTGAGCGCAGCAATTGCGTTACCGCGGAAAGGCAAAACAGAAGATAATCAGTGGTAATTTACCAATTACATGCTGGCTGGACGCTGCCGTCCGTGGTGCGTATATGCATAAGCGCTGTCCCACGAAGGGGCTTAACAGCAAAACGCCAATGGAGGCTTTACGCGACTAGCTACCGGACAGTAGCAACCTCCGCGGGTTTGGGTGCAAGGTGCAGGTGCTCCTACCCAAGGAACATCGCAGAGGCCCACTTCCAAACGCGGAATGACATCTTTGTTGGATGCAACAGGCGGCGAGTATCAGGTTTATGTCCAGTGCATGCCCGGTGACGTTGAGATGTGGACACGTGGCCTAGGGCCACTCAATCGCGAAGAGATATAGCGAGCCGATGACAACAGCGAGTGGGAGGTTTCCATACTGAACGAATTTAAGAGTTTTCTACAAAACGATACGTTTGTGGTGGCTTCCCTACCTTCCGGTCGCTCCGCCATCAAGTTTAAGGATCGTTTATAATAACATACACACGGATTGAACGCTGGGCAGTATAAAGCCCAAGTTGTTGCCAATGTTTTCAATCAATGCTGTGGTGTGTACTATACAGAGACGTTCCGTCCTGTCCTGCGTTAGAGCACAGTGCGTTTTGTGCTGACTACAGTGAAAGCGCCATATGCATCGCCTGCAGCTCGACATCAAGAACGCCATCCTGAGCCCGGCACGCAGCAAAAAACTTTATTTGGTGCCCGTCAGGGGATTTGAATCTCTCTACGGTCACGTTTGGCGGCTGCTGCGGGAGCTGTATGAATTGAAGCAGGCCGCCAATGCCTGGCGCGGTAATTTGTCTGCGTCCGCCTTACGTTTTGGTTCCCACCAAGGTGAGGCAGATTTGTGCCTGTTAATGGAAGACAGTGACGAAGATCTAGTTATCGTACGTTTTTACGTTGATGAAATCGTGGTGTTCGCTAAGGGCATTGCTGCATCTAAGGCAGCTAAGAACGGTTTACACCAACAAACGCACGCGAGGATGATAAGGCAATAGAGCTGCAGCAGGCTGCAGCAGCCGACACACCAGCTGAACCACACCTCAACGATTCTTGAGCGATTCGGAATGGAGCACACCCGAACGGCACCCATACCATTAAAGAATCGCTACCGTGACAAGCAGTTCAAAGCATAAGAACTCAGGATTCCCCACTTGCTCGGCAATTGGTATGTTGCTGTATTTGATGGCTAATCATGATTGAAAATCAGACCGATGTTGTCACTGCAGTTCGCGTCCTTGCGCAGACCAAGTGGGTTACAAACCGTATGAAGCATGGCGTGGATCGCATCGTCCGTTATCTGAACGGTTCTGCTGACTTTGTGTTTACATTCCAAAGAGGTGTTATAACGGAATGGAAGTATGCTGCGATGGCGTTTTCGGCGAAGCGAGGCACCAAGTCTGCTACTGGCTACGGGGTCGTTTGGACTGCTGCCACGTCGAATGGGATCCCTGAGGCAAACAATGGTGATGCTGCCGTCGACCGAAGCTGAGTACATCGCTATGGGCTCAGGTGCTCAGAAATGTATCGGAATCACAAGGACTTGGGTCTCGCTGTCGGCAAGATCGTTGTGCAGGAAAACAATGAATGGCTCACTATCAGGGGGAACTCAATAGCTGTGACGCAGCTGGCTTGTCACATCAACGCCAAATATCATTCCCTGCGTTAGAAGCCTGTTCAGGGCGAGATTCGGATCAAGTACTGCCCACCACAGAGATGGTTGACGACCATTTCGCTAAGTCCCTTGGAATCGTCAAAGTCGATCATTCCGTGCCGAGTTTAGCGTTCATTAAGCCCAGTTACACACGGTTGACCATGGTGCATGACCTAGACAACTATTTGCACCTTGACGTTTAACGTCGTCTCGGGGTATCAAGTCAGCCATTGCCTCGGGCCATCACTGAAAGTTCATTCCGTCATCCGCATCATGGAGCGTCACAGCCGCGCATCAGACGATGTGGCTACATGTGCTTCCTACGGTGAACTTCTCGACTATGAAGCACTCAATCAGCCGTGGGACGGGCTTGATTGGCAGGCCTTTAGCAAATGATTGCTAAAGTTTGGGGGTCCTCTTCGATCTATGATGAACTGCGTGATTAAAATGAAGAAATCGATTTATCAACTCCGTGGGAGGACGAGGAAGGCAAAGTCGTCACGTACGACGTCATCACGGTCATGGTTGGTATCGTGTGGGAAGGGAAAGTAACGAGCGCGAAGTTACGTATCCCGCAGCATGTCCAGCACGCGATACTAAGCTCTATCTACTCATTCCGAGAGTTGGTGGCAGAAGTTGTGCCTGCTCTCCGTAAAGCTTTGATAGTCGACCCGATCGACCCGTTCGAGCTGCTTTGCATGAAGCGCTTCATGGATTTATTCCACGAGGAGAATCGTCCGAGCGACGTACTGAGCGGTTATTTTACGGAGACACAGAAGTTTGGGCGCTGCACTGGCGTAAATATCGCGCAGAACTCGGGTTACATGCCGAAGATATTGCTGAAAGCGAAGAAATCACGTTCATGGTACTCAGTTATCACGGATGAATATGAATTGCGCGAGTTGATGAAGGAGATGGACAGGTTCGTGCTCAAAGGTGGCCAAGTGAGTCTCAAGCCATTGGCGGGGTCGTCATCGCCCGATGTCTTGTTCATGACAGCGATACCGAGCGGAACGACACTAATGGTGGGCCTACTCGTTCGAAATGGTGCCAACTGCGGAGAAGTCAGCGAAATTATAGTGCGAGGTAGGACCACCAGTAGCTCGTCGAGCAAGCAACCGGCGGCAGTTGTTTGATAATTAGCTTTGTCCCCAGTTCACCACATTTCAACTTCCTTTCTTCTACCCAATTATCTATGTTACAAACCACCTATCTGCTACCGCGCAACCATCATCAAGTTCGTCTACATGGCTTCAAACACGGATGATTGATAGGAGGCCCAGACCGCGGTCGCATCACTCTCTTTCTTCACTACGAGTGATTGATTGCATGACAGACATGTGTATACCTGTCATGATCTATACCATAACGGATCGGGTTGCACCTTAACCCTTCTAGCCCCAACCTTATTCTGTAGCGATTATACAGAATAAGATGACTTGATTAAAGTATACGTCAAGACTGCTGAAGGTATGCTATTGCAACCCTCTACAGGGTGACGGTACAGCAATCGCGCACTTCCAGCACAAAATAGCTGCGAAAGTGGACAAAATATGAGCATGTATCCACCATCTGATAAAAATGGTGGGTGCTCATTGGGCGAAACAAACGTATTACACACGTTACTACCTTTAGAACTGCAATACCTGTCAAGTTCGGTACGAGTCCGACCCGAGGAGCGTTAACAGCACCAGCCATCCGTTCTGCATGCCACGCGGCGGGTGAGGCCCAGGCGCTGAGGAAAAAGTTGCCCAGTTCCTAACTAACAGAGTGAGGAGGAACTGGGCAATTATTTCCTAGCGTCACTAGACCTACGATAAGGTAAAATGCCAATCATGGCACGGTTTGGATGGTCCCAGAAACTGGCGCATATCTACCGCGCCATTGAAAAGGAACGTACAACACGTACACCATTCAAAAGAGGAGATAATGGCCAATCTGGTGAACATATATGTGGGCTCCACTCTGATTTGATTCGATAGCAATGAGCGGCCAAAGTTGATAGAAATATACAGGTAAAAATGGCGGACCAGTTCGTGGCACGGTCCATACAAAATTAAGTCATTTCAAATCACCTGGAACATCTTTTACGTTTGGACCACCCCGTTTTTCGCCAAAAGTATACTGAAACCAAGTCAAAAACCGTGCCAAAAATTGGCACCGTGCCAGGATTGGCACTTTACCTTATATTTCGTGTATGCATCCATTCGCTCCCTACGAATCGTCGTCATCGTCTTGCTAACTGGCGCTGGTGATCACTTTATCGCGCTGTGGCGTTCGCTCATGTCCGTCACACGCACAGTATCCCTAAGATGTAATATACGAATGTATTATCGATAAGCTCTGCTACATCCTAAATATAGAGCAGCATGCGGGCCAAACGCTCTTGGTAGCAACTACAGGTTCGCGCTGTGTACATCGAAGCATTTGCTAGAGGTCCCTTGTTCAGTAGACTCCGTCTCACGTCCAGCCTTATTCTGTAGCATCCGTCGTATTCAAATCAGCACACAGTCTTGCTCTGTATCTCCCGCTGTATCCACTTGGGTTGGTCTGGTTTGTTCTGTAGCATCCGCTATATCCATCGCTGCCGGACTGGCCTATTCTGTAGGTACCGTCACAATAAAAACAGTCCGTACACGTTGGTCCGCAGCTTCCATCTAGCCCCTCTATCGCATCGCCTCCATCTGCCGTTCATCCCCTACCTGGCAATCCCCTGAACGACGCATGCGCTGCTGTGGAGCGCTAGTTGAAGCCGTTGCTACCGCTATGGATGCATTCATGGGTGTGGTTGGTCCAGGAGTGACGAACGCGCGTCTCGATACTTAGTGGTAGCCGGCAGCACCGCCTCGTACGGCGCACGATGGGCTCGTGCGCGCTTGAATACAATTCCAAACTAACATTAGACAATATATCGAACAGACTGTAAATAGACTTGCTTACCTTTAGCATCACTGCCACGAGTAGGCTATGGCGCCCTCGAGCTCCCAGTAGCGCCTGGCCCTCGCCTACGCAGCAGCACTAACACGTTCTTACCGGGCTTGCAGAGCTCGAGGTACGTCTGGCCAGGGCGGTTTCTCGGTCCGAAGTGAAAGACATCGGGAGTGGCTGGCAAACTGTCACTTTGGCCTTACATCCCAATTTTCCGACCTATTGGGGATTTATACTCGTCCTTCTATAGCCGCAGAAGAATCCCCGTCTATCTACCCATCACAGATCCAGCAGGAATGATGGGCTGATCACTTACTATACATAAAACTATATGCGAAGATTATCGCGGAAACCAAGTTTGCTGGATATTAAATCCTGTCGAAATGCTTATTCTGTAGGATACAGAATATGGGGCTAGAAGGGTTAACGCAAAACCATAATCATGGTTAAACACCCCAGTAATTGATAGCAATGTTATACTAAATCATATATAGCCTATCAAACATCGTCATGCCAATCAATACGATATGAGAAAGTAAATAACCTTTCGTCGGTCAATACCAAGCGAAAGCACATTTCCCTTTAGAGGATGTTTCCGTAGTTTTTGAGAACTTGAAGCAAAGACCTGTAAATATGCCACGTGGATCATCGATGGTTAATCCAAACTCGCACATGTGTTATTGTGTTTTGAAGGTATGTTCCTAACCATTTCAGAAGCGAAATATGGCTAAGCTAGCTCCTAAACGCATGTGCAAGAAGGTACAGGACTTCCCACAACCATGCGCACATCGACATCTACACATATACTTGGGATGAGCGCTTGTTCCCTCTCTCTTAACCGAGTTTCATGTCTTTCCGTCACGCCCACATTTCCACAAAGTTTTCAATGGACGAAAATACATTAAGTGAGAATTTGATGAACCGAAGGCCATCAAAACCTCAACCACATGCTGAGCCCTAGTAAGAGCGCGTAAACACATATTCTTCCACACTTATAATATTAGCTTTTTAAAAGTAAACAACATTTACGACTATATACCCCAAGAATGATTTGGCACCCGAGCCCTTATAAAGGCTTAAATATTTATCGACTTGGTGGGCGATAAATTGGCCCAGCACCCACACACTCTTGCGCATTATTCCATGCGACTCTATAATGCTTGTGACTCTCCTAGGGGTTGCTGCCTTATTACGGACCCTGTTGTTCGGTTTACTGCTGCCAATATACGGTAGTGTAATTTCAAGAAGAAAGTTGCAGCTGCACTTTATTTTTAGGCTCGACTGGTGGTTATCGAGAGATCGGTGGTGCTATGAGTATGTCGCGGAGCTACGTGACGGAGACTACGGCCGAGGTGATGCGCACTTAAAGGGCAGTGATCGCGGGTGTCATTTGATTCCTATGGAGGTGAGAGAGCCGGGATGCCATCGAGTGAAGTCTTTCCATGCGTCTTGGGTATCCTGGTGTGGAAAGCGCAATCAACGGTTTTTTGATTGAGATATTCTGCCCAGATGATTTCGCCGGCTTTTTTTTATCTTGCAGGAAGTGCTATCTCGCATTAAATGTACACGCGGGGACAACGGTGTAAGTGGTCGTACTCGCTTACAACACTTACCTGTTGGCGCTCATTATAGGTGATGATGGTCTGCGCTACTTCCAGGGCTTAAAGGCTTATAGCGCCGCAGGGGGGGGGGGGGGGGGTCTCGAAGTATTCCGAATCTACCCCGTCCAAATACCAAGCATTCTTTTTGCCGAGGTGACACCAGGAGTCATGAACTAGGAAAAACCACGCAGTGGAGCACATTACATCGTTGACACTCTTTTATTGCATTGGCTTAACATTCGATTTCGGAATAACACACAAATTACTCGTTTTGTGGAGCAAAAAGGGCACATCAAAATCGACATGCACGACCACGACTCAAATCATCAGAGTACTGGGTTTCTGAAAAGAAATGGACAGCTATTTTTTCTGTAGCATTTTTTGTAGCCCCAGTTAAACAATAGTACTGTTGATATTGCCAATCAAGTGTTGCAACAGGGTATTGAGCACCTGCGTTTGTGCATTTAATGTTTCGGGCATCTCTCGGAGTAAGACCGTTCGCTACCCTTCCATGCAGATGCAACTGTCGTGGGCGGCGGCAGTTCAAGCGCGCGAGCCTTTGGTAGCGGGTGCGAGGGGGTGATTTGTTGACGTAAGAATTATCGAGTTCAGGAGCCGTCGGACGTGACTTGCAAAATGTGCACTGCAACGGTATGAATCACGCCGGGGGTGATAATATTTTTTTATCGACGTGTACATGTAATTTGGTTTTAGGTTAGCTACATTCGGTATTTGTGACAGGTGCATTTTGTTATGGCTGTGATGGTACTCTTGTGACGCACAACATAACTACCCGGGCTCATAATGGCGGGGAGATGAACTTTGTCCTGCAAGGGAAATTTGCCGATCCCGGCATCACGATTCGAGGGACCGGTGTTGCTGCTGATACAGCGTTCCCAGTGTCAAATGGGATGTGTGGGCGTATTCTCACGTCGCTCAAGAACGGTGATCAGAAGCGTGCCCCCGACATTCGGGTTCGTCAGACGGGGATTAGTCAGATACGTAGGTATCTGCCTAATAATAAAGATACCCTTCGCTTGCTCATATTGTAGCCTGTAATAGTCTTGTTTCCTTTTAATCGCAGTAATAAGAGCCAAAACGCGTTCCCCGCGCAGTCGCTCGCGCTTTTCACGCTATTTTCCGCGCGTTGCTCGCGTTCTTCTCGTCTCTCGTTGTCTAGGCGGCGCTGAGCATCGCGCTCTCGACGATATTTCGCCTCTCGTGTAGAGACCCGCTCGTCAATCGCACCGAAAATCGCGCACCATTCCGTGCTACCATCGGACCCAAGCCTGTCCAGCATTAGGTCAACCCTACGTCTTTTACACGCAGACTTAAACAGTATCTCTGTTGTTATTGCATCAATCTGCAATCCAAGCTGCTCCAGATCAGATGGAGACCTCTCAGTGCTGTTGATTCTAGCCATCGATGCATTCGTTGGATTCCGTAAATATTATGATTAGACTTGAGTTTACAATAAAAACAAACTAAGTCAGGAGAGTATGCCTCGCCGTGTCCGTGTTTAAATGCAGCTACATAGCTGACGCCGGTGCTGCTGCTTCAGCTCTGTAAGATTGGGGACTGCTGCAGGAGCTGTCGGCGGCTGTGGTGCAGCGGCCTTAGAAGCTGGTGCCATTTGAGATGCCGCGACGGCGCCACCAAACGGAACGGAAAACGAAGACAGACCGCGCCCGTGTTGTCCGGCATTAAGACTCCTCATCGACCCGCAATGACGCGCTTCCCTTGACCGACGTCTGCAGGGCAGTTATGATCTCCTCTTAGCTTGCGCCTGTTTTTGAGCGCGTAGAACTTCCTTTTGAGGAGTCCGAATAGCGGGTAGTAAAGCCGTTGGCCAATATGGTGTTGCACTCTAGCTGGACGGCGCTCCACTGATTTGCGCCGAACGGCAGGATCTGCTCGACAAGCCCCAGCATGTACCGCGTCTCTGGGAAAGGCCGTTCTCTTCCTCTAGCCCTTGTGAACTCGAGAATGAAGCCGAAACGGCTAGGTGGAACAATAAGCAGTCCAGCTAAATTTGGTTGGCCGTCGTTATTTGAGATTACATCGTCGTATTTTGCAGTGAGGGCGATATCGCCTCAGCAAATACGAGCAGCTTTGCATTCACTATTCCTCGCTTTGCTTTGCGTTCGTCGTTCTATGAAGGCCCCAATGCTTTGGTGTTGTTGAGTCGCTTCATAACGGATAGCGCTAAATAGCGTACCCTTCCCGAATTGAATGCTCCCTCTCAAATCCGATAAACGTTGTTAGTTATACAAGGCTATTGTATCTACGTCAAATTGTATACCTCAACCCGACATGGCGGGCATGGCTCCGCATTGCATTGTAAACCCTCCTTACTAACACCTCACCAGCTCCGATAAGCATTGTCTCCAGCTCTGCCAAACCACCATGTCCCCATCTTGTGTCGCCAAAATTATGGCTGAAAAGAAGGAAGTCGTCACCTGGATGAGAATCACGAAAATACCCCCAGCACAAGCAGCCGGCCACTTCCAGAATGAGAGCAGTAAAAAGTCTCTGGTGTGTACACCTACCTTTTCCCCCGCTTGGGGACCAATCCCCGCAGCTTCAGGAGACGACGACGCGGACGGCCGTGATCCAGGGCAGTGGGACCAGGCGCTAAGTCGAAGCCCTAGCTGCCGCAGTCCTTAGCAGCTAGACTAGGTGTAACAGCACCAAGACCCAATTGCTGTGCAGATGCATGAGTACCTGCAAGCACAGCACGATCGTCAGTCTGTGCTGCTCGAGCAGCAACTAGAAATGCTGCGGCAGATGGATGAACATCAGCAACATCTTGAGGGGCAGTGCCAATTGCTGAAGAGGCTATCGGGCGGTAGGGACAACGGACGGTAGGAGAGTTTAGCAGAAGCAGTGCAGCCCCACTTGAAGGCTCGATGAGGCGCTTTGGGGTAGGGTTCTGAGCCTTCGACTGAGAACCGCCCCGCATATATATCAGCCGCTGTCACCGTGACCTGAGGGACCGATCTCCTATTTCCGGTCATCTACAGAGGCATCTCCAAGAAAGAGAAGCATGTTTTTATGGATAGTTACGTCATCTATACGAACTGCATCAACAGACTAAACCAAGGCACTCAGGTCAAACGCTTGCGATGCCGTTAACCCCTTACTTCCCGGCTCTCTTTACGAGGGTATATTTTTTACCGTCCCGTATCCAAGTATATTGGTTTTGTATGTGTCGCCGCGTAAGTACGGATTTGGAGAGGGTGGTTGGGGTTGTGCGTGAGAGAAGACAGGTGGGTATAGTAGCGGCTCCTACAACATCAAGCCTTCTTATGCAGCCAAAATGAGGCAGTAACAGTGCGTATGATGGTGAAATTAACATAACGAATGTCCCGGTTATTATGCGGCCCATATTTGAATCGTTGCACACGTCCAGCAGCGATGGCTTCATGTGTTGCAGCCAATGACAGGAAATCAAGAGTAACGCATTCATTGATTGCAAACTGCAGAAGTAGAGTTTCCATTGAATGCAAGCTACCAAACAACATACACACTGCTACGACGATTCGTCGTCTGCCTCCCCTGCACTTTCATCATTTTCTTCCTCGGCAGCCTCGCTAGCCGACGCGCCACCTCATCTGCTCCCGCCGTTTCCTCGGACTCCGCGACGGCGTGCCGACCCACTTGCGAGATGCGACGTCGCTTCTTACCAGGGCGCAAGGGCGGAGGTCGATTGCGGATCTTGTGCTCTTGCAGGAGCGCCTTCGGGATGTCGTTCCCGTTGCTCCAGCGGCGTGCCGGATCTGGAAGCAGGTTTTTGGTCTCCCCTCCTGGGCTACATTACACAGGTACTTGCTGCATCCATCAGCACAGAACATGTTAGCCTCCAATTACAACATCATAGAAGTAGGAAGCACGCACCGTCGATCGCCCGTGGAGCACTCTGGGCAGAAGTACTTGGTGAATTTCCTCGGTTTCACCATGAGGATGGCGCACACGTTGCACAAGCGGTGGCAGCGCTTCGTTCCCTGCTCACAGTCGACTGTGTCTGGGTTTTCTTCAAGCCGGTGGCCGCAATCCGCTGGCGCAAGCTCTTCGTCTGCAGCCGGCCGCTGAGTAGCTCCATCACGGACTGGGGAAGCTGCCGTCCGTTCCCGAGCACTTGTCGCTTGCTGCATTCAAAAACAACAACATAACATGACGATATGTTGGGTATCAGCGTAAGAGTGGACGTTTATGCTGAACCAACAACATATCACCTACCTCGATTGCAGCGAACGCTTCCGGAGAGTCGACAGCGAGTAGCTGCTCCATCAGCGTTTCCAGAAACGCGAAGCGTTTGCGGGGGCCGCTTGTTGTTCACCTTTCTGAAGTAGCGGTAGATAATGAAAACGTTCACCAGCGCCATGTCAAAGAGGCCCAAGAAGAGGGGCTTGTAGTACTTGCGCGTCTTGTAGGCTAGCTGGACGCTGTAGCGCTACATCCTTAACATCCTTAGTTGGTCATGAACGTCGACGCCGCCCATTGAGCGGTGATAGTCTCGAACTATCCCTGGCGCCGAAACAGACTGCATGAAGCCATGAATGCGGCGCACCGTTGCATACATGATTAGATAGGTTAGAACTCGATCCATTGTAGAAAGTAGGTGGATACGAACGGATGCCGACTGCCTTCTGTCGACAGCATGTGCACCGAAAGGCGGTACTTCCACATGACTGCCGTTAATTGAGGGAACTGCTTGTTCTCCGCTAGCTTCGTGGGCCCCTTCGGAGGCACCATCACTTTTCGTTTGTTCACCTGTTTGGTCTTCTTTTTCGTGGTGACGTTCTTGGCCTAGCCGGACCGGTCCGTCTGGATCGTGCCGGTGATGTACAGCCGGCGATACAGCCGCTCCAGCGCCAGCTTCACCGACGTGTAGAACCTATCGGTAATCAGCAGTCGCCACGGGGAAGTTGGTGACGGCGGGCATAGTGCATTCATGTTGCGCAATACTGCAGCTTCTCCAGAGTTATTGTCCGTCGGCATGGGCGTCTGCAAGTGCGCCTTGGCCCCACAGTACACTTCAATTCTGGTAATAAAGCAGTCACATCAATAAAGTTAGCTTTATGTTAGACAAACACATCCCAAGCAGCTCTTATGTTGGTTACTATCCAACATAAGGACTTTGGCCAAAAAAAAAATACCGTGGCGAGTTCCAACTCGCCACGGGTCTTCTCACCTCATGCTGTAAACTGTCTTGGTGCAAGCTGCGACGAACACCTTCGCCCCCCACTTGTGGGGCTTGTCCTTGTTGAACCGCTGAGTCGGGTTGTATCTGGAACGCGACGGCAGCGTTGCTTCATCGAAGCTGATGATGGGGGGGACGCGGTAACCGCGGACGAAGGTCGGTTGCAGCAAGTCGACGACTGAACGGATCTTCCAGGCTCGGTCGGTTTTCGCCTTCGGAGACTTGTTGTTGGAAACGTGCATGTAGCCCATGATGTGGAAGAAGCGATTCTTGCTCATGAAGAGGCTGAAGCGATTGGCAGGCATGGCGCCCACCTTCGCCACTGACCAATGCGCTGCAATGCCCTTGCGAATCGTTGCCAGCATCCTGGCAATGAGCAGGCCCACCACCTGCAGCACCTCGTAGGTTTCAATGTCCTTGACACCAGCGAGGTGACGCCGAATGTCGCCGAGATCGTCAACTTCGCCACCACTCTTCCGCGGCTGCTTTCGGATCGCCCTTGCGCGCTCGGAAATTGACTGTCGGTGGTACGTATTGTTCTCCACTGCAATCTGAGCCCAGAGCTTGAGCGGCATGAAGTAGAACAGAAGCGCCAGAGGGTCTTCGGCAACTTCAAGAACGCTGGTGGTTGGGCCGTATGGGCCATCGTAAAGGTCGGCATACGTGGGGTCTGGTCCAAACTTCGATTCATCTGTAAATAGTACCAACACATTATGTTAGGAAATATGTTGGATACAAGTACACAGCCTCGCACTTATGTTGAGTGAGTCCAACTTACCATACTCCCAAACGGTGTCCCTCATCGCCGTGATGTACTTGCTGTCCTTCGCGGTCGACGAGCACACAGACTCAGGAAGCCCTCCCGCTCCTCCTCCGATTCTTCGTCAGTCAGTGGGTCAATATCCCAGTCGCCGTCCCAGCTGTCGTCGTCCTCTGCGTCTTCTTCGTCCTCCGGTTCCTCGCGCACGTCGGGGTCTTCGTCCGAGTTGAGGCCTGTACAAGCGGCGGCCCCGTCGTCCATCAAATTGGGGGAGACTTTTCTTCATCCCCAAAACGTACCCAAAGTCTCCTAAGATCCCCCAAACTTTTTTGGGGACTTTCAATAAAAACTGTTTGTTACTCCCCAAAATCTCAATTAAACGCCCCCCAAACTGTCCCAAAAAAATAACTCTTACCATTGTGGTCGCTAAAACTTAGGCTAATTTTTGGTGTAATATTCCAGAGGCGCGATAGCGCCCGATCAACGGAGGTGAGCGGTTGTGAAGAGCGTAGCCGTAGCAAACCCGCGCGGGGTGCCCGGGAAGCAGGGCCGCGCGGTATTTGCGGAGGCGGGCCCAGCGACGAGCATTCCAGCGAGCCGCGCACAGCACTCGCCAGGTGAGAGAATCTTTATATCGCGAGCGAAGCGAACAGCGGGGGCGCCGAAGGGGCGCCCAGCCAAGCGTAGCGAGGCTGGTTACTTTGAACTAGGAACATAGCGGGCCTTAGTAAAAGTTAGGTTCATCCTAAATCTGGGGTTGGACCTTTGGGGAATTTTGGGGGTTTTGGGCGCGTTTTGGGGATGATGAAATGGACGCCCAAATTGGGGTCACCGTCAACAACGCAATCCAGTGAAACACCAACACGCGCGTCCACGGCGGCAGCGTCCGCACTGACACCCGCCTCCTCACTTGAATCCACCTGGAATCAAATAAACAGTAAGTTTATGTTAGCGATATGTTGAATAAACAACAATATCCACCACATTATGTTGTCTTTGTTCAGCATAGCGTACCTCTTCATCATCGTCTCCTTCTTCGTCTGCGCTGTCTTCATCGAGGAGCCTGCGTCGGCGCTTCCTCGACTCCGTGGTCTCAACGCGCTTGCGCTTGCCGGAGCTCGATGGCTTCGTCCCAGGCCGAATGCTGTTTGTCACGGAGTCAGGTGCCACACGGGGCGTCGCTCCTTCCACCGGTGGCGCCTCCTCCACAATCGCCGACACAATACTGGCCATCGTGCCGGCAACCTCCGATGCAACTGCTGCTGGTGCGGTGTCGTCAGCACGTGCGGCGGTCGCGGCCGGCGCTGGACCTCCTCCACATAGCTGGCGTCTGGTCAGGCGCCTTCTTTTGTGTGTTATATTTATGCACGTTACTTTAGGCGACGCGATATGACGTACATACGAAACCCAACTTCATCGAGTTGCAATATTAATCTTGAAGACCAACTTGTTTATTGTTATATCTACGCCAATAGCGACTATTATCATAGCCGAAACCAATGTACCGCACTAGCATCGCTGTCTTCAAATGTGTTTAGCTTTTTACAGAAAAAATATTCATAACTCTAATTGACGGAAATTATGAACCTCTTCGTTTGATGTAGCCCCTTCGACACGACTCTGTGATCATACAATCGATTGCGATTACATACTAAATAAATTAATCAGTAACCACGTATGCTAGGTTTATTGGATAGCAGGCCTCTAGTTCGCAACACCCGAATTGGTCGCTACTTCTATCCTCTGATCTGTTAATCTATGGAGCAAAACACAAATTATATACACGGTAAGGTAGGTAACATAGGAGGATGGGATCAGCTCACCACTCACGCAAGTTGCTCAGCTTCGTAGTCTAGTCGGCGCCCACTCTCATATCCCACTGACCACATGTACCCACTATCAGAGATTCGAATGGCCACCACTCCCCTGATAAATGTGCTAGTCTCGTTGCTCAAATGCGAAAGCAAAAGCTTCGGAATGGTCGAGACTGCCAAACCTGGGTCTCACTGCTGCACCCAGAAAGGCATGGGCTCGATCTGATATCACCTGAAACCTTCGTTCGTATGAAGCAATGGGCTCGTTTCTTACAGTCTTCAAGAGTCAACTCTAGACTCTCCGGCGTACATCTTAAATGGAATGCATTATATTTATCGCGGCAAAGCCGACAGTGTAATTATACGAGTTCACTACCCTTGTCAAAGTGCACAGCTAGTGGCTCTGCCCAAGTCATGCACAGATTAGCATACTGAATTAGTTTAGACAATGTGTAGCCCTCACGCCGGTGTGCCCCCTAACCCTTCAGGTAACTCGTATAATCCCGTTACATGAACTATCTTAGCAAACCGCAATTTGCCGTTTCTACTGGCAGTCGCCAATACAATATTTCCTGTATCACCCCATCACACATAACATAAGATCGAATAATCAACACTTTGGTTACCGTCATGCTTGGATCCCTAAAGTAGCTATAGCGTCGAATACCAGCATATTGTATAGAGGTTTACCGGCAATAAATATGTATAGTCCTACGTTTTCACACTATGTGCCGAACAAATAAATCTCAGTAGACGGCAAGTCTCATGAGACACCACAAAACACTGTCGTGAATTTGTAAATAGCGCAAACATGATCTTTCGAAACAAATCCCTTAGCTTTTTTTATACTGTAGTTTATCAAAGCGGTTTGCGAAAGGCTTAGCAGTATCCTCATTTGGCCATACACAAACCTGCCGGTCCGCTAAAATAAAATAAACATGCGTCTCCATTACCTCCATTATTTTGCACTGGATCGCTACCGTCAACAAACCAGCATCCCCACCCTTGACAGTACATGCACCACTTTCTTTGTGGTGTTTTTTTCGTAGAGCTCTTTTGTCTCCAATGGACTCGCGACGTCCCGACGCTGGAGCACCCCACGTGTCTGGTCGCCACACTTAAAACATTTCCGAACCTAATTTCCCGGGTTGGGTGGTTTCTTGGCGGACCGCTCCGGATTATTTTTACGTTAACCATACGCGTTACATCAGACCACGCTTGCACTATCCAAAATCCACTCAACCCCCCCCAAAACTCTGCCATTTTAGGCTCCACTTTTCTCCACACCGTGGCCAGCATTTTCACCTCCATGATCACATTTTGATTCGGCATCCTTTCCTTGTAGCTGCGCGGACCTAGTGGCAACGCCCGACTGCTGGTGACCGCGATGTTCGAAGCGTATGAACCTCTCCAGCTACTTACGCAGTCATCTCAAGAACGTCTGCATGTTGGACTTGGTTGGCTTGTTGACTTGACGTCCGAGCTGATCCTTCGTTGTAGCCTAAACGAGGGAGGCCTCAGTGCGTCGACCAAAATATCCAACCACATTCTTCGGTTCCACTTTTTACAACACCTTTCATGTTCAGCCGGTCCACAATCTCAAGGAATTCGGCCATAACTGACGACACGCAAGACGCAGCGTGCTCGTATTTATACAAAGAGACTACATCTCTCTATCCAAAGTCTTATAGCCGTGTCGTCGGATCACGCCGACAAGTCCATCCACTCTGACTCTGACACATCCTTCTCTTTTTTAATCAACTTGAAGTCGCAATTCCGCATCATTGTGCCTTATTGAATACACGCACTTAACCCCTTAGTTACATTATGTTGGAACGCTCAACATAAGCGGTGTATACCCTAATAAAAATTCCCTCCTGTCGCAGCGTTTATGCCATGTTGGAACGCTCAGCATAAGCAGAAATTTTACTTGGAGTTTGTATGGATCATTTTCCGTTATCCTGGCATTTAAAAACTAAGATATTTTTCTGTGTGTAAAATGGGCACGTGTACAGGGCTAGGTTTGCCTTTGGTGCGGGCTTTTTCCCAAGTGCAAGAGAAAGGATACTGTCACCCACCAAATTGGTGGCCGACAGCCACTGATTTCCCTCATTCGAGAAAACGACCGCCAGACTAACAATGGCCGCCCCCGTCGGAAAGACACCGCGCCACACGCTGGCGCGGGTGGAGAAGAAGAAGTGCCTGGAGGCACTGCGGCGGGAGCGACGACTGCGCCGCGCGGAAGGGAAGGAGGCGAGGGCAAGAGCTGCGGCAGGACCCCCGCAGAAGAAGGCGGCGGCGAAGATGATGGCTGCGGCGGCTGCGAATGCCGCTCCGGCGGTGAACCTTGCGTCTGCAGAGGCGAAGCAGACCGTCGCGGATGCGACGACAGCAGCTGCGGAGGCAATCCCCGGCGCGGAGGAAGATGGGGCAGCTCCAGCAGACCCGAAGGTGACGGGCAAGGCGCGGAAGACTTCGAGGTTTGGTAATATATTACTTGAAAACGGTAAGAAAGAGACGGTGAGAAAGGAACAGCCGAGTAGCGTTTTCACCATGTGGACAGGGACTGGGGAGATACAACAGCCGAATAGCGCAAACTAGCAGAAGATAAATATCGCCGTTTAGAGTGACAATACACATGCCAGTTCCGCACTGTACCCTCCCACACGTCTGTCATGCTCGGCGGCTTAAATTACCAACAGCCACATACACACATGCGCTGCCGCTAATGATACACGGAGCCAAAGAGCAACACGAAAAAATCGATGTGACTGGTAACGAGGAAGAAATCAGTGCCACGATAGAAGCCATCACATGCCCAATTTGCCTGGAGGCTCCCATACAGTCCCGGCGATTCCGTTTTCGTACCGCCATGCCATGTGCAGTGAGTGCATTCCCATGCACGAGGGGCATGCGGTGGTGCAGGAAGAGGAGGCTCCGTGTCGGTGTTGCCGCGTCATCCTACGATTGGAGTTGATTATGGGCGTTGTGTAAAATTCTGATTTGAACGTTAAAAATATAGATGTAAGGAGAGGCTATTTTCGTTAAGAATTTGTTGGTTATTGACTTTGCTTGATCTCTCCACGGTTTCCGGGTCTTCACTTGATCCGGTCGGGCTCCTCTTGCGTCGTACAGGGCACGAAGAGCAGGCGGCCTCCAGTCGGAGGCACTTTCATGTTCCCTTGGGCTTTGCCTCTCGTTCGGTACTTGGCTCCAGCCGGGGTCCTCCCTTGGGGACATCTTCATCCGGGGTCACCATACCTTGTACACCGCCGACGCGAGTACGGCCAGAATCCTCTTCCCCCATACACCACTTGTCGCTGTCTCCCCTTCCCAGAGCGTGCATCTCCACGAACCAATCACGGTGCGGCTCGGAGGGGGTCCGGAAAATCTCCAATCGCATCGTGTCACGAACTGGAAACGTATGTGCTGCGTTAGGCCGCCTCCGCGTCCGGAGGTGTCGAACAATTTTGTAACGTTGATTATGTGGTGAATCGCAAGCTTTGACCACATGTACACAGGGAAATTGCTCGTCTTGGAACCTTCTGCAGGTGCAATCCATGTCGTGAAGATTCACGGTTCTTCACAGGTGGAGGTGACCCGGCATCATACTTACATCGGTAAAATGTGTTTTACCGCACCATGTATTGGCCCTGATCGGACAGTGCGCAAACTCTTTGACAATGCGAGCATTACCTCTAGCTTATTATTGTACGGCACGTCGATGTTCTTGGGAAGCTGACTCTGGAAGAAGCGTGCGAATTAACACCAGGCGTTTTCGGTTTGCGCTTAGCTCCAGTCGCATCTCGTTGTCAATCAGCGAACTGTTCCCACTTTGACTGCATACTACTCGAACGTATGAAGGGGATACGAAGTCCGGCACGAATTGTCGAGCCTGTTAGTTGTATCCTCGGACAGGTTAGAAGTCATCTAGTCATACGACTCTAGATAAATAGAGTCTAGACAAATAGAGTGCAGGATCAACAATTGGGCCTGATGGGCGAGCAAGCTAGCGGTGATTTAGTACGGGATCCCGCTCAATGAGATAAGAAGATTGGTACAACTGGCTCTAGACACGTGTTTGTTTCCACAGCTTTCCCAAAATCAGTACCAGTATAGAGCGTCTTTCCAAACAGCAGTACCAGTCCTAAAACCAGCACCAGTACCACTCCAACTTTAGATGAACCACCTGAGTTAAGGGCCTCGTAGGCTCGCTCGAGGATGATATCTATTCTTGTTGTACTTTCATTCGAGGACGAGTGCTATTCTTGTCATCTATACAAGCTGACAATGCTAAGTGACCTCATAAAAACTTTCTCCTGCGAAGCAACAGCTTCTTTCGCCGGCTGCTTCAAGCTTCCGCTCTCAGTCTCTACCCTCCTAAAATTTCGAGCTCTCTTCGTTCATCTTCAAGATCACCGTACCTGGTGTCAAGCAACGATGGCTACTACCACTCGTGCTCTCATCGGCCTTTCCGTCGTGCACGGAACAGCCGAGCTCAAGTTGGGTCTGCGTTTTCCCACTGGCAACCAAGCAACCTTCTTCATGGAGAATTAGTGTTACAACGCCAACAAGCGCTGCCTTGTGCCCTACAGTAGTGGTAGGGGAAAGAAGTATGTGTGTGACAAGGAAGGGTGCGGCTGGGTAGTGCGGGTCACGTGTCGTGAGCTAGTGGACGAACCAAGCACATGTTCCTTTCGCCACTCAATGATCAGCACGACGACTTTTGTACGTCCGTCGCTAGAGCAACTCGGCGCCAGGTGAAGCTGCTTCCAACATTTAGGGCAGCAGTGCAAGCCAATCGACGCGTGAAACGAAAAGCGCTGATCGGAATGGTGCAAGCCAGAGAATCTTGCGAATCTTCAAGGCTGCCGATTCAAACTCTACCTAGCGAAGGGCGAAGTGCTCGAGGAAGGTAAACTAGAGTGGAGCGCTTCGTTTGGCCGGATTCCCTTCCTGCTAGCTGAACTACGTGATATCAACCCTGGTACCGTCGTCCAACTCGAAGTGGATCAACACCGACGTTTCCTGCGTGGGTTCCTCGCGTTAAGCGTTTACATTTCCGGTCAACACGCTGTACTGCCAATTCTAGGCTTCGATGGGGCCCATGGCAAAAACCCGAAGTACGGTGGCGTTGTTCTCTCCCTAATCGGCCGGGACGGCAATGGCCAGAGCGTGGCCATGGCAACCGCGCTTGTGAACGTGGAGATCGAAGGCAACCTTGTTTGGTTCTTGCACCTGTGTAAACAGGCTGGTATCACCTTTGTGACACTGCGGTGTTTTGCGACAGAGGCAAAATGCTTGGAGCAGTAGAGCACTTTCGCTCCCAAACTGGTATCCGGGTGCATTTGCGGTTTTGCACGGTTAACATGCTTTCCAACATGAAGACGCACTACGGTCTTAGCGATCAACCTTTCTGAATGCGGTCTGGAACATCCAGGACGCCGAAAAGCAAAGCGAATTTGCTGACGGCCTTGCAAAGCTTCGCCGAGATTACGGCGATGCTGTGGCCAATTCCTACGGACTTCTGGTCAGTGCACGCGAACATGTCATTCTTCGTTCTAGACCCTGAATCCGAGCCATCAGACGCAGAAGAGGATGCGCCCGCGGACCCTGCACGACCTGTTCACGTGAAGCCAACATTGTCCTCCGTATCGACGGTCCTGCCTTTGTTTGGCTGGCGAAGCACCAACTTTGTCGAAAGTGAGAACAGCTCTATGATAGAAAATGGTATCCGCGACGTAGGCCCATATGAGGCCTTTTACAAGCTTGCGGTGTCTGAGATGGAGCGCTGCAGTGAACGCGACCTGGCAATATCGAAGTGGCTTAAAGCAAAACGCACCCTGTCACGTGCGAAGAAGCACGTCGACGATTTACTTTGCTGTCCGAACGGGATCCTCTCAAGCCCGGCGAGATGACATCTCCATCCCGTAATGCTCTTGCCCTACGTCAGACCAGCTGAAGATCTCATGTCGTCACATTAACGCGGTGCACGACCATTGTGGATTACAGGAGCGCAACTTGCATGCGAGCTATCTGGTGCAGACAAACGCAGATGCGTTCTCCGGCAAAGGCATCGACCTAGCTGTTCGGGTTTCAAACCTGAACAGTGACCTTGTCAAGACATCCCCATTCTACAAGCAAGCAGGGCGGCGGGTGTCACGGCGCATCGCAAGTGCAGGAGAGGCTGCAACCGGAATGACCTACAAATGCAAAGTCTGCACTCAAGAAGATCACAACCGTCGCACGTGTAAGCGTCACAGCAATGTGTGCGATGAGGCAAACGCAGACTTGATACCCACCGTAGTCCCGCTGCCCTGCAACGTCCGCACGAGTGCTGCTCAGGACTTGGCCTCTGGTAGAGATCTTCCGGACGTATCGCATCCCAGTCCATCGTCGGAGACACATGCAGCGAGGACTCAAAGCTATCGGGCTACAGGTGATGTCGGCGATAACGAACAAGAAGCCAATGCCGGACAGAATAAACCAAGCAGAATGTCAGTAGCCTTCCTAGTGGGTGAGAACTAAACGTAAAATACATCACCTCGCTTTACTTGTCGGGTTACTCGCTCATCAACATGCTGACCTTGGCTGACAATGCGTCACGTGTACTTAGACAGTCTTACCACCTCTTTCTTCAGATATATAATCGTGGCGGCCATCGCCGTCCCCTTAACTATGGATAAAAATGCCACGCTCCGGTGGTCCACACCAAATCAATTATCGATGCCTATTGGCCAAAAGACTTAGTTTTTAGCCAATTAAAAGAGTGCGCTAACAAGTGCGCTCTCAGGCTGAGAGTCTCAGCACTGCTGCAGCAGCGTGACCCGAGCAATTTGACCCGAGCAATTTAAGGTGGAAGGAAGCACACCGCTACTATCGTGCAGATGAAGAAAGAGCCGTGCTGGTACCGATATTTAAGTTAGGCCCAATCAAATAGATTTTACATCAATAAAATCATTATCGTGGGTTTTGTTCTGAAAGCACAGCCTGGACTTTTCAAGCATGTACTGCGTGGATGCTACATTGACAATGTAAGTCGTTTTTTTCTGCTACCGCATTAGGTATGGTTCTACATATCTAACTCCGTAAATGTATGACGAAATAGCTACGGTCTTTATAGGTATGATGGGGTTCTGAGGTGTGTTCTGTAGAGCATTGTGTATCTATGTGAAGTTATACCACGAGGCAACCTTATACACCCCGTTTAATAAAGAATAGCTATCGCTACTGACCCTGATAAATGACGCACGCTTTAGGCATGAAATGGCGTAGGTTGCACGCCCGTAGTGCGCAATAACTTCAAATTGCGGTAAATGGGTGCGTTCGATGGTACGCTCGGCTGCGTAAACTTGCATGTAGCAGTAAACTAAGATGTACTTATTTTAACAGCGTTGCGGTACTTAAGTATTTAGGGCAAACTCTGATGCATTTGCGAACAGCAAATTCAATTATGGAGAGGCAAAAGCTTACAAAGAACCTCTTTGCCGTATGGAGCTCAATACTATATGTATTTGTCGGGCAGCAGCGAAGGCATCTACTAACTATACTGGACGTCAATTATAGGGTGAGTGTAGCCATACGGTAGCTACAGCGATTAACCCAGTAGTAGTAGCGTTCTCCAGAATGAAAGTGCTAATGGCGTACTCGGAATGGTAACCCGTTGTGTTTGCCTCGTCACTTAAAGCTGTTGTGCGCGTTATATATTCTAAAGATAAGAAAAAAATAACTTCTGGACTTCTAGAAAGCATATTATATAGATGGACGGTCTTCACTGGCACATGAACGGAAAACACTACTATGGGCTGGATCTGCACAGCAAGGATAAAATGATGAACAAGTGGGACTTCGGATATTAGCCACACGCAAAAGTAGCAAAAACGTGTAGATCTTGCGTGCCTCGCAACGATAGGTAGCAAGGCAGCATAATAATGAGCCCTCACATACATGTTATGTGTGCCTAATATAGTGTAAGTACGAAGTCTACCCAAAGAGTGCACTAAAATGACCGCACAACTATTACACCAAGTATTGCAAAGTGTAGGCTATCATAGTCATTATGACAGCGCTGAGGTTCACAGTACTCTGCTTAATCAATAGAAAACGCCTTGCTATCGTCGTCGAGTCTCATTAGACCCATTATTAGGTCCAGTAAAAGCTGCTAGGAGACACAAGCTAACTTGACACCTATTTTTTAGTTAGCACCTGACACGCCACTAAAAGCATGGTCCCTTCGAGCCAGCCTCAGTAGTCTTTAACGAGCCTGTGGCACAGGACATAGCTCATAGTATACTTAGGTTGGATTGGCCAGGTAGGCAATATCAGCGAAGGAGTTATTGCCCCCTTTCGGACGACACACACGACCGATATTTGGGGTTATTTTTAAGTTGTGTAGGTGTAGCAAATATATTGATTGGGGTTGTATGGTGGTCCTATGTTGGCTTTCCCAATTCTCAATAGTCGCTGTACTCTATAGTTTTCGTGTGCATCCAGACTCAATCTAAGTCGTATTAATATATGTGTGTACTTGAGTACTGACCGAGGTAGCCGCGTTGAGCGCCATGCAGAACATGTGTCCCATGAATCGTGTCTGAGATTTCGCGTTAGCTCAAGTTAGTTCAGTATTGATGCATCTTATTCGTGCCGTATGACTATAGCAGAACAAGCTATTCATTGGCGACCCAGGTCTCTCGAGCTGCGGCTCTAAAGTAGCCTTGGGACTTCGAGCGCATGAAATCTGAAACAAACATATTTTACCAGTAGCATTTACGTATACCGACTTTGAAACCAGTACCATAATCGCCTACCAGATAGGACATTTTCCCCGCCGAGCGAAGCGAGGTGGGTGGTCTCGCGTGCTCCTCGGCTTAACCCTGTTCATAGAGCGCCGCTTGCGGCGCTCCGCTTGGCTTGTTGATGCATATTTAGGAGATGACTGCATGGCCATCGCGCTCACGACAAACTGCCCGTCGTCGCTGATCTTGCTCTTGAACATGAACTGGTTGAGCGTACCCACGACGTCAGTACCTACTACACGGCCAGCGGGAGCAGCAGCGCGCTCTTGGTGTTGTTGCCGAGCGAGACGTCGGTTTTGTAACGCGAACAACAGCGTGCACTTGGTGTGCTGACGAGCGAGACGCCGATCTTGTACCCGCCGGTACACTTCTCGCCGTTGTTGACATGTTGATGGCGAGCGCGATTTTGCCCGACGAGATGAAGTCGAGCACGATTGGCAAGTCGTTCTCGAGGTCGTGAGGTCCAACAGCTTGCGCAGCGCGACGGGGCCAAAGCTCAATTGCGGCCAGAGACATGGGCGTGCCTCGCAAGACGTAGATGATATAGCCCAGCAGCACCGTGCACTCGCTGGGGATTTTGACCCACAAGATCAACAGCACCACGAGGTACGCCGCATGCATTATGCATCAACGGAGGTCGCGCGACCATGTTGACGCCCAGGCTCGGGTCAGCGCCGAGCAGAGGCGAGACCAGAACGGCGAGTCTTGACGCGTAATACTTATGAGCGCGGTGGGCGCTAACTGGATGTTGACCGGACCCGTTATGCTGAGCACCCTGTTGCCCTGGGGATGGCACTGCTCTTCACCGGCCTGACCAGGCCCACACACAGCTTGCGACGGTAGAACCAGCGCCGCGTCGGCCGGAGGCTGGCGTGCAGCGCTAAGGAAGACGTCGAATGGCGCCCTTAACACGAGTGGTCCACCTAACTTTGGAGTGGTACTGGTGCTGGTTTTAGGACTGGTACTGCCGTTGGGAAAGAGGCTCTAGACTGGTACTGGTTTTGGGAAAAGCTCTACGTTTCCACCTCGGATTGCCTGTCCTGAAGTTTACCGCTGGTTGTAAGCCTCGCTAACCGCGTAAGCCATGCAATAAAACGTATCGATGCCAGTCAGGCATTTGACAGCAAGTGGACGTGTGTTACACAGTCGCCGATCCCTTCTTCTCAAGGTTTGAGATGATGTGACGTACGCAATACCGATGTCCAGTTTTCGGGTAGATCTCCATTACTGATTCCAGAAGACCCTTTCAACGGTCTTACACGAAAACAGGATTCCACATATTTTCCGTGACGGTAATTGCTGACTTCATCCCCTGAAGAAACAAACGCCAGTTGGAGTAGTCTTATAGGTACACTAGAGCTTACCCAAACACTGCGATGTGCCCATTTAAGTATTTTAGCATTGCCAGAAGAAAAACACATTGCTTGTTCACTTTAACTTTCATATGCGTGCTGTCCAGTCCGGTATTATGTCGCCAAAACAGCACAGCAAGTAGGCACTTCAAAAAAAATGCACGCTAAACGAGACAAGTGTCCGTTTTTTGTTCGAAGACTTGGTGTGGCTTGGGATTCTGCAGTGTATTTAGCGATCAATAATGACTCCAACCTCTGGTAGTTCACCATCATATTCCCGCGTATCACATTCAACAATTCGCGTCTGAGCTTCGGGGCCTTTACTTCTTCGCCGTACCCCAGCCTGGGTGTTCGGCGATGAGGCAGAGCCGTTGACGGTGGTGCTGTCGCGGCCCGTTATGGAACGCCGGGGCTACCAGGTTGATGCTATTCTTGCTAAAGCGTACGGCACCAGACCGGAACGGGATCTACACGACCTCGCGACGGAGGAGGAGTCGCGTGTGCACGAGGTGCGGGCTCTTCAAGGTGACGGCTGTGGTCAAGCTGTGGGCGAGGAGACCTGGAGAACGGCGACACCCGAAGCGGGGCCCATAGGCGCTGACGCCATGGTGGCGCGACTCCTGGAGGAACGAGTACAGGAAGCCGCACAAGCGGGGCTCGCCGAACACCACGTGAATCAGCTGCGTGACCTGCTCCTGGAATACCGAGACGTCTTTCGAGTGACATTCGGGCAGGACCCACCAATCAGAGTTGAACCCCTGCGCGTGCGGGTCCGAGATGGAGCGACACCAGTGCGGATCAACGCGCGGCGGTATCCGCCTGCTCACATGCAGTATTGGACGAGCACGTGGAGGGGCTCTTGGAAAATGGACTCGCGTACACGAATCCGAGCAGCAGGTGGGCATCACCGCCCCGCATCATCGCCAAATAAGAGCCCGGTACTTATCGTATGACGGTGGATACCCGCGCAGGGTACGAAAGGACGGATCCTATCCAGTGGCCAATGCCAGTCCTGGAGTCGGCCTTAGGGTTACTGGAGAACAACGCCTGCTACTTTACTCTCGATTGGTTCCGCGGCTACTGGCAGCTCCCGCTGCACCGTGATTCGCAGGAGATGTTCTCCATCATGACTCACCGGGGCATTATTACACCGACCCGAGTGCTCATGGGTGGCACTGACGCGGTGGCTTATTGCCAGCATATGGTTGAAGAAGTGTTCCGGCCGATCCTGTATCATGGCGTATTGGCGTGGCTTGGCGACATTTTGGGGTACGCGTTGGATCCGGTGAACTTGTTGGAGGTTTTGGAGCGTGTTCTCGTGGCGTGCAAGAGCTTTGGGCTCAAGCTTCACCCGGCTAAATGCCACTTCTACCTACAGGAAGCCCGCTCGTGCGGCAAGATCGTGAGCAAGGAAGGCATCCGCCATTGCCCTTCGAGAATCCAGGGCTTGGTAGCAATGCCCGATCCGACCGACGCTGGCCAGCTTCAACAGCTCACATGCGCCGTCAATTGGATGCGGCAACATATCCCGCAGTACACGCAAATAGTGGCGCCACTACTGGCTGTGATCGATGTGGCAGCTAAGGTAGCCAGAGGACGCCAGACCAAGCAGCTCTCGCGTGTCCGTCTCAGAGAGGTTGGCCGGAACCAGGTGCACGTCGACGCGATGAAAACCATTCGACAAGCCTTGTGCAACATGCCCCGCTGGCCCATCCTGACGCTAACAAAACTGTCTGCCTCTACTGTGACGCCTCGCAAGATTTCTGGGGTGCGATCGGCACGGTCGTTGATGAAGAAGACCTCGCAAAGCCTCTAGACCAGCAGAATCACCGTCCGCTCGCGTTCTTGAGTGGGCAGTTCACCCCGGCCCAATCGCGATGGTCAACCAGCGAAAAAGAAGCTTTCGCCATTGTTGAATTGCGAAGCGACTCGAGTATTTGCTGCTTCGGCCTGGAGGGTTTCATCTCTTCACTGATCACCGGAATCTCGTCTACATGTTTGACCCGTTTGCGACGGACACGGCAATGCAGCGGTACCGGGCAGACAAACTACAGCGATGGGCTATGACAATGACATCCTACAAGTATGCAATCGAACATATGCGCGGTGAAGACAACACGTGGGCGGACATGCTGAGCCGCTGGGGGTGCGCGTCGCCAGGGCTGGCCAAGCAGGACTTGAGCATACAGCAGCTCGCCATCGTTCGTCCTATCTCCCCTCTTCAGGATGGTGATTTCCAGTTCTGCTGCGAGACCTCGTCGGCGGGCAATGGCAGGAAGTCGAAATGAATTACTTCATTTGGTGCAGTGGCGTGGAGAGCTGGGCCGTACGGGCGTGGTTCACGGCCGCCCTTCGTCGCGATGCAATTGTCAACGAACGTAGCCACATCCTCGGGGAGTGTTGACCACCAGCACCACGCGCTGAGAGACGAAGTTGTAGTCGTCTTTCCGCGATGTCCACTGGCTCCAGCGTGCGCAACAACGCATAGGCGTTGGGTCAGATCAGCCGACGAGCCCGGTATCCAAACCAAGCCACCTTCGGTCTCAAAGCACTGCCGTTTTTCGGTCCAAGTGATACCGGCAGGTCGGTTCTGTTCATCCGCTTGCACAGCTCGAATCTCGTCCATGTCGGGCCCCTCCAAGCCTCCTAAACTCGCCCTTTGCGGCCAATATATACACCATCTTTACATAGACGGGGTGGACTGGATTCGTGGTTAGGGGTCGCGCTGCCCATCCCAATCGATTCCCTGCGATGCGTAGATATTTTTAGCGCCCTCATTTGCCCTCTAACGCCAAATAATAACTTCGTTACGCCTCCCCCAAAATGGAGGTAGCCACTTCGCAGCCTGCCGAGGCTGAAGGAACTAGACATATGATACGCACATTGGACTGATTTTGGGGGGAGGCGGGGGAGGCTACG
>JAIKVE010000035.1:0-41111 GCA_024679115.1 Phytophthora pistaciae | reverse complement strand
TCGAGCCGCGGCCGAGACGCACCATGGCCACGTCGTGCGCCGACAGGTCCATGGGCGACTTGGCGGGCGGCGCGGGGCCCAGCAGGCGGACGGAGTCGTGGCTCATACTTGCTCGTCCGGTCGGGGAGTTGAGTTGAGTTTAGTGGCGCGACCTCGGCGGCTATTCTGAGACTGAAAGTGGCTCCGAGTTTGTCGAGCACAACGCTTCGACTTGGCTCCAGTATGATCGCATTCGAGAGGGGTAGCGGCGCCAGCTTCAACATGGCGCGTTGATACGCGCCTGCACTCGCAAGGATCGGCACCAGCTTGTGGTCGCGCGCCGTCCGTCCGAGGTGAGCGCAGGCAAGGCGTCAAGGCATCAAGCGCTCCACTACGACGGCGTCCAACGTAATAGCAGACAGCGAAGGAGGGCGGTGATGGAGCTTCACCGCCGGCACTGCGACTATTGAGCGTTGACTCGACACGCGAAAAAAAATGCTGGCGTGATGAGAGTGATGTGTCACTTGGACCAAGGTGTCCGCTGCTGCCGATACATGTAGCAACTTGTCAGGCATGACGGTGGTGGGGTAGTCTACTTGTACACTGTCTCCGGTAGCTCGTTTCCGGCTGCCGGCCGGCGTCGCCGATCCTTAGCCATCTCGGACGGGTGGGTCTTTCTGAAGTTGCACGAGCGAGATCACTTCAACTTCGAGCTGACGACGTTGCAAGACGGAGCAGCAGACCATTTATTTTTTACACTTGCCATCAGTAGAACCGCCTACTGCCTCGACTGCTGCCGCTAGGACGTGGCGACACGTACTCGTCAGCAGGAAGCAGCTCGTACAACGCTTCCTCGTGCTCGTCGTCCATCACGAGGCCAGGCACGTCCAAGACTGTGGAGAACTGGAAGCGCGGCAGCACGTAGAAGACGTAGAGCGCGCCCCAGTTGGGCACCAAGTACGTCCCGATGGAGATTGCTAGACGCACAGATTGTTCGATCAGCCCACCGTTCTCGTCAAAGAACATGCTATCGCACTCGCGCTTGTTGCCTGCACCAGCAGCGTCGCGTTTTAGTACACTCAGCGGACACAATGGCTTCAAGTACAAGCAGCGATCCTTACCACCAACGCTAAAGGAGAGATACGCGTCCACACCGAGCTGAAGACCTGTACTCACAAGGTTGCACTGTTCGCGCAAGCCAGCGATGAACACGCACAAGGTATATTAGCTTCCGAAACACAAGAAGAGCGGCGGAGGAGCACATACGATGAGAAGAACCCAGAGTTGGTGGTGCGACTGCTCTAGCTCCGTCAGCTCGGCGGAGTCCTGGAATTTCTTGCGCTGGGGAAGTGGAGAGTCAGCACATGCAGCAACCAGCACCGTCCAATAATGCAAACGGCGTGTCATTCGTACCTGTTTTCTCGCCGTGGAATTGATCTCCTCGAGGACGATTCGACCAGGGATGGCAAAGCCGGCTGCCAACGGAGACACTGGTTAATACAAACACTCTCTCAAGCGCAGCTCCATCCACTGACTGGCGCGCGTACCTGTGAGAATCACGCCTGTAGCTGACATGGCCATCCACGTGATGTGGTGGCAGTCGATCTTGTCGTAGGCTCCAACTACCAGCAGCGCATCCGCTGTCATGGCGACCGTGGTGAGCGCCACAATCGGCATCAGCATGCTGTAGAACTGCCAAGCATCAACAACCAACAGCAAAGAGGTGAGCGCTATCTACACTCCAGTATACCTCCCAATCCCCCCTCACGTACCAGCTTCGTGCGGTTCACGAGCTCCCCCGCGGACTTGCCGTAGAGCACGCAGGAGATGGCGATCTGCATGCAGCGGAAGTACTTGGCCAGCACGAGGATCTTGGGGCTGTTGAGCACGAAGCACTCGTAGACCAGCAGCGCCATCTGCAGCCCCGTGAGCGCCAACTGGCTCAGGTTGGTCAGGTACCACTGCGAGCTCAGGAAAACGGGCAGGATCCGCTGGAACGCGTACACGGTCGCGACCAGCGTGGCCAGGCAGAAGGTGCCGAAGCTCAGGCTGCGCGCGCACACGAGCAGCGAGTGCTCCTCGGCGAAGACGTCGCGGCAGTCGGGCAGCAGCATCTCAAGAGGCTCGAAAGGGGTCCCAGGGCTGTGCTCAGGAGCTCAGCTCAGCGTTGCTCGAATGGTGAATCTTTTTACGTTCGCAGTTTCTACGCACATAACGGCCGCCCAAGGGGCACGAGATCAGTTTCGGCGGCGGCTTTGAAGGTCGCCATGCACTTCAAGGCTCAAGCGGCGCCGGTATAGTACAATTGCCATCGAGCTTTTCTCCGCGCTGCACGCACCATGTTCTCGCCCAAGGACAGCGACCTGCGCACGCCCGCGCACGTGCACGACATCTCGGAGGAAGGGTCCGACATGACGCGCGAGATCTACAGCGCCATGTTGAAGGGCTCCCAGGACGGCTTGGTGCGCACCAAGTCGCTGCCGGACGTGAGCGACGTGCTCTACAAAGACGTCGGTACGTTAGTCTGATGCTGCTGTGGTGCATTGAGGGGGAGGGGTGTTCTCATGTGATGTTGGCGCTGCTGTATGGATGACAGGGAAGGCGTCGGACATCGCTCAGCCTGGAGGCTTCCGGCGTGACCACGTCATGGCTAAATTACCCGCTGGCGAAACGGTGGTGCCAATCTACGCGCAGAAATCGTTTCTAATGTCCATCGGACCGGACAGCTTGCTGCAGTCTACCTACCGAGGCTTCGCTAATGACGCACTGCATCTAGGCGACGAGTACAGCGAAAATGTGGGTGTCACCTCGTGTGAATGGCTTGTGCTAGCGTCTTCAATGGCCTGACCACTGTTAATATGCTCAAATTTGCATATTGCACACTGCAGGAGGAGCTGATTCCGCTCTTTAGCAGCCACGACACATTCCAGACAGCCAAGAGCGAGACTTCGACGAGGGGAGCGTCTGTCAAGAAGACGGTCTTCACAATTTTCAAGTCGTTCATCGGCAGCGGCATCCTGTTCTTGCCCAAGGGATTCCAGAACGGAGGCATGCTGTTCTCAATCGCTGGACTTTGTGTGTCTGCTGCGCTGTCAACGTTCTGCATGCTACGCTTGGTCGAGTGCTCGAGCGTCCTGCTTCGCTCTCACAACCACCATAACGTGTCGTACGGTGTAGTGGGCGAAAAAGCGTTTGGTGCTATGGGTCGCCGCGCAGTGAACACGTCGCTGGTGCTTTCGCAAATTGGCTTCTGCTGCTCGTACCTCATCTTTGTGGAGAAAAACATCGGCGAAGTTTTACTGCACGCGTTCAACCTGCGGAGCTCCATCACGACGTCATCGTGGACACTCATTTTGCTGCAAATCCCGCTATACACGCCACTAGCGTGGGTGCGTCGGCTGGAATACTTTGCGCTCACGAGTTTATTTGCTGACGTGCTGATCGTGTTCGGTCTCGTCTACATTCTCACTTACACCGTGGAAACCCTCGAGAGTGCAGCTCCAGGGGAAGCGTCGTGGGAGTATTTCAACTCGGAAAACTGGGCGATGTTCCTCGGTGTTGCAGTCTACTGCTTTGAAGGGATCGGCCTGGTGTTGCCTACTTATGATTCAATGGACGACCAGATCAAGCACAAGTTCCCGACCATTCTGTCGTGGTGCGTTGCCTGTATTCTCGGAATTTGCACGCTGTTTGCGGGTACTGTGTACGCAGCCTTTGGACAGAACACACAATCGGTGGTGACGTTGAACTTGCCCAGTTCAAGCGAGAGCACCGGCACAATGGCCGTACAGCTTACGTACTCGCTGGCTTTGGTGCTTTCGTACCCGTTGATGTTGTACCCGGTGATAAACATCCTCGAGGGCAACCTGTTTCCCTATCGGCGTGTAAAGGGCTTCTGGCGATGGAAAAAGAACGCTTTCCGCTTTGCACTCGTCTGTCTGACAGCGGTCATCGGATATTTCGGCAAGGAGGAGGTACGCAGCGTTTTCTCTCTTTTTCTTTCTAGATAACGAAACTAATTCGTTTTGTTGCTGGTATGCAGCTGGATAACTTCGTCTCCATCATTGGCGGATTTTGCTCCGTGCCACTTGCGTTCATATATCCCTGCATTTTCCACTCAAGGTAAAGAAATGGTGCCACATAACAGCAAGATCGCGTCACTGACACACTGGAAATGTTGTTTTTGATCAGACTTGTGGACAGCGGCCACGTTCTGAACGGCATCGTGATCGTCATTGGCCTCTGTACGATGGTCTTCGCCACGTACGAAGCGGTCTCGACGTGGACGTCGTAGTACGTAGTACTCGCTGATGAAGACATGCATATTTTTCTCGACGACGGAGATCTTTGGTTCGACTTGGCGATTTTACAGGATAATAGGGTTTCTTAGGTTTCAAGTACTTGAAGTAATATCATTATTCTCCGTGGAAAGAGAAATACTTGATCGTATTCCAAGCAACGGCAGTTGATCTACTAGTACACAAAAGCAATGATACAGATATCGCCCCCGCTTCGGATATCCATAAATAAACCGTCTTATCCGGGGTATTAAGTTAAAAAGGGTTATAGTATCAATCAAGCGCACCTTGCTGATGCATGCGTGTCTGGCCTTTGAGGGCCATAGGTGTCGCACTGGGACGGCTTCCTTGATCGACTGCTTTGCCTAGTTGGTGCAGCCACACAGGTTTCGCAGGTTGTGCGTTATGAGCGTTCCATTGCTCGAAGATGATCTCATTCAACTTCCGCGCAGACTGAGGATCACGCGGTGTTTGTATGAGGTGCGTACCCGGCGTGTGAATGATCTCCAACCTTCGATGCCAAATGTTGTGGCTGGATTCAACTCTGTGAGTGGCGGGAGGCTAGCAGCTTCGGTGGAGCAGCCAACGCCGTAGGAGGGGCTTGCACGGCCTCCGATGCCCTTAAACATGTAAGTTGGAGGTGTACTCACGGTATTGTAGTGGTATTGTCAACTACGAGGGGCTTGGGTAGCGTGAGGTGGCGCCGGTAGAGCGCGTGCGCTTTCGTGTGCTTGCGTAAGTGCATGGCTCAGTATCAGTCCGCACCCAAACTTTCAGCCATACGTGGATACATCGATCGGTATTGAGAGGGTATATATAGACATCAGTATCACAAGTAGGAGCGGAATCTGTACTTACTTCATTTTTGTTTTGGCACTTCAACAAAAGGGCAAAGTGTACCACAAAACCGGCACATATTACGCTAGAAGGACGCAATTCTGAAGTCGACTGGTGACATGCGTCATGCGTGTCAGCGCATCCGGCCCCGTCAATGCAGGGGGCGGTCCCTTGCCATGACCTTGACGCGACCTCGCCAGTCTTCAATCGCCCGCGTCTCCGCGAGAGCTCCCTCCACTGCACGAGTCTCCACCCGCAGCCATGACCGCCGAGCCGACTCTGATCCACTCGCGCATCGTCCCGGGCACTGCCACCGCCACGCGGGGCCCCGTACACGAGTCCACGCTGCGCTCGGGCTTCGACCCGAGCTTCACGCTGTATACGAATCTGCTGAGCCGCCTGGAGGTCGACCCCGATGGGTCGCACAAGCTCTTCGGCACTCGCCGAGTGGACCCCGAGACGGGCGAAGTGGGGGCCTACGAGTGGGTCACGCTCAGCGAGTTCCTCGTGGCGGTCGAGAACTGCTCGGCCGGCATGAGTCGCGAGCTCGGACTGCAGCGCGGGGCGCTCGTGGGCGTCTTCAGCAAGAACCGCTACGAGTGGTCGGTGGTGGAGCACAGCACCAGTCGCATGGCCTACGTGCTGGTGCCGCTCTACGACACCCTCGGCCCCAACGCGGTGCCCTACATCATCAACCACACGGAGATGAGGGTGGTCTTCTGCGCCAAGGAGCAGGTCAAGACGCTCATGGCCTGCGTCAAGGACTGTCCCAGTGTGGAGACCGTCGTGCAGTTCGAGGACAAGATCGACGGCGAAGACGTGAGTCTGGCCAGAGCCAACAACGTGTCGCTCATGACGCTGGGGCAGCTCATGGAGATCGGGCGCGCCAACCCCGTGGAGGCCGACCCACCGCTGCCCGACGACCTCTGCACCATCTGCTACACGTCGGGCACCATGGGCGACCCCAAGGGCGTCATGCTCACGCACTCCAAATATGATCGCCAGTATCTTGTGCTCCATTGAGATCACGCCGTTGTATGAGACGGACGTGCCCTTGTCCTTCCTGCCACTCGCGCACTGCTTCGAGCGCAACGTGCAAGCGCATATCATTGCCAAGGGCGGATGCATCGGCTACTACCAGGGCGACGTGGCCAAACTGCTGGACGACATGCAAGAGCTCAAGCCGACGGTGTTCCCGTCCGTGCCGCGGCTTCTCAACCGCATCCACGACAAGATCACGCAGGGCGTTGCAGCCGCTGGCGGCTTGAAGAAGCTGCTGTTCGACCAGGAGTACGCTGCCAAGAAGGAATACCTCGCACAGGGCTACTTCACGCACGCGTTCTGGGATCGGTTGGTATTCGACAAGCTGAAGATGGTGCTAGGCGGACGTGTGCGGTACATCCTCAGCGGCTCGGCTCCTCTGTCGAAGGAGGTGAAGGAGTTCATGGCCATCGCATTCTGCTGCCCTGTGCTGGAAGGCTACGGCCTCACGGAGACTGCCGCGGTGGTGTCGTGTGCGATGGCCGACATGCCCATGACCAGACACGTGGGCATCCCAGTTTCAGGCGCACAGGTTTGCCTCGAAGATGTCCCGGAGAAGCACTACTTGACTCGCGACACACCGTGTCCGCGAGGTGAGATCTTGACCAGATCCGGTCACGTGTTCAAGGGCTACTACAAGCAGCCGGAGCTGACGAGAGAAGTGCTGGACGACGACGGATGGTTCCACACGGGTGACATCGGTCAGTGGAACCCGGACGGCACGCTGACGATCATCGACCGCAAGAAAAACATCTACAAGCTCTCGCAGGGCGAGTACGTGTCGCCCGAACGAGTCGAGGGCGTGTACAGCCAAAGTCCGTTTGTTGCTCAAGTGTTCGTGCACGGCGACTCGTTCAAGAACTACGTGGTGGGCATCGTCGTGCCTGACCCGGAGTTCGTCGCTGCGTGGGCTGAAAAGCAAGGCCTGACGGGAGACGAAGCCTCCCTAGAGAAGCTCTGTGCCCCAGGGAACAAGACTCTGCTGAGTGTCGTCCAGGAGGACCTTCGTCAACTGGCGCTGGCTGCGAAGCTCCTTCCGTTTGAGCGCGCGCACAGGCTGCGACTCCACGCGTAGCAGTTCACTCCCGAGAACGGACTGGCGACCCCGACCTTCAAGCCCAAGCGCTACGAGCTCATCAAGTACTTCGGCAGCGTCTTGGACGAAATGTACGAGGAGCAGAGTAAGCTCTGAAGAATGGCGTGCTAGCTCCACCGATGGTATGGTATGTGCTAGCACGTGCCAATGAAGTAAGTGCTCGATAAATACAAGAGCGCAGTTAAACTCAGCTAGAAGCATCTTCATCATCGGACATGTCCTGGCCTGTTAGCCCCGCCAGCAGTGACTCCACGTCTCCAGTTAGCAGCAAAGGCTCCATTACCAAGCGGCCACGCAGGTTTGAGTGGAACTTTCGTAACTCGGTGCGTACTCGCCGCAACTCCATCTGAATCTGCCGGTTGGCATTCAATTCACGCGCACTCTCCACTGTGAGCTGCTTCGCTTGCACTGCGAAAGGCTGGATGCGTTGTTTAACCGCTTCGGTGGCTCGTTTTCTCCGAGCTCGAGAGCGCTCGAACTCACTTTTGCGCTTAGTGAACTCGACTAGTTCCCTAGACGCCTGTGTAGACCCGGCATGCGCCTCAATACACGCTTCTTTGAGCTCCTCGATCTCCTTCTCCATAGCAGCACACTCGTCTTCTTCAAGAGCTTGTAGCTCTGCTTTACGATCAACGCAGTCCCGCCATACTCGAGCCTGGAACACGACACTCCCAGTTGAGAGACGCATCAATTCAGTGACTTTGTCCTTTGCACGCGTTTGTGCCTCACGAGCTCGGAGCTCGCGAGCCTCTCGGAAGATCTGTCGGTTCTTCAACGTCTGGGACCAGCGCTGCAGTACAATGGCATGCTGCGTCTCACGCTCGAAGGCGTCCAGAGCGTAGTGTGCGGTTAGCTTCTGCGCTATGAGAGCAGCCCGATCACCTTCTTCTTGCACTCGACGTAGCTGCTGTCGCTCCTCCATCAGAGCGCGCCACATCTTCTTGCCCAGTTTGCCTCGCCAGACTCGCTGCACCATTGTCGCTGCGCGGGTGAGCTCGTCTCGAAACCATTTCGCATAGATTCGACCGAAATGACCTCGGACAAGCGCTTGAATCCGAGTAGCTGAACGATGCAGCATCCTGATGTACGTGGGCGTTTGCCACCCACGTGCTGTTAATGAAGCGCGGTAGAGCGTCACTAGGGAGTGCACCGCTCCACGATGGAGAAACAAGCGACGATCCTGCTGCCGAGAAGCGATTGCCTCCATCGTTGCAGCATGCTGTCGTCGACGGTCATTTCGTAGCCGTCGCGCGGTTGCCAGCGCCTTGGCCAGCCACATTCGCCATGTAGCTTGGATTTTAGTTGCACTGCGTCGACGGAGACACAGCAAGGCCTCAAACCGTGCAAGCCGCACTAGAATTCTACATACACATAAATCATAGATATAAGGATTAGCATTTCAAACCTTGCTTGACGGCATCAAAAGCAGGCACGAACATGATGCTGCGGAAGAAATGCTGAAGTGTCCTCGCCCCCGTGTCCTCCAAATACCAGCGCTGTCGCTTTCGCGCAAGTATCAATCGCGCTTCACGCCGACCACAAAAGCCTCGGTATCTGCGTTGCAGAATAACAGCAATTATCATGCCGGCGTCGCGCTTGTGCTTCCAATTGATCGCCAACTCGCGCGTGAAGATGGAGTTCTTCATCAAGATGAGAATACGCGGCGGCCATGCGTACGCGCGTTCAATCACAATTCCACGAGCTTCTCGACGTCCGCGAAAGCCTCGAAAGACCTTCTGCAGCGCAGTAGCTCCTCGGAAAAGCATCCTGCGGATTGATACCCGAGCCAGGTGCGCTCGGTAGGCTTTCTGGATTTGCTTCGCTCGAGCGATCTTCAGTTGCAGCAGCTCGTAGGCAGCCACTGCTCGACGCTTTGCATCTAGACGGCCTAAAACCCCTCTTACTATGCGCTGGATGTGCATGGCTGCCAAGAAGTAGCCGTGGGCCGCCTTCATCATCTTCTGCATCATAATCTCGCATTCACGACGCACTTTTGCAGTGCTTTTTCTCGATTGATGCCCTCGAAGCACACGCTGGATGTCAGTGGCTGAATGTTCTCGATGCTGAATAAGCAGCTCTCGTTCGTGGCGTGCCTCAATAGCTCTTCGGCGTCCCAACCAGCCCCGAGCTATACGTTGGATATTGGTGGCAGCCTTGTCACGCAACAAACGAAGTTGCTCGGCCTTCTCAAAGGCAGCGCGTTGTCGAGCGAGAACAAACGCTCGCACGACAACACGGAGCCGGCGACTTATCACACAGAGCGCTTCAACCCACCGCCAGTTCATTTGGCATTGCTCAGCCCGAAGACGTTGCAATTCGGCAATCATTCGACGATGTTTCCGCTGCGCCGACTTGTGCCGATACCAGCGCTGCACGCGCGCAGCCTCAATCTTCAGTCGCTTGAAGTATGCAAGAGCACGCTCCAATGTGGACTTGGCACTCACTCGGGCGTCCAGTTTGCAGCGCAACCACCGAGTAATTTTCCGCGCCGCTGCTCGTCTTTTGTGTTCGCGACGCAAGAATGCTACGACGTTGGGATGTCTCGGCGTTAAACCATCACGCGTAGCCTCGCTAATGTGTCCGCGTGCCGCTGCTAGAGCCTTTAGCACAGGTAATGAGATCTCCGGGCAGTGACGCACATCAAGGCGGAATAAACTGATGGCAGGGCGCAATAATGCGGCAATGCCAGTGTCCGTGATCTGCCAGTCGTTCGCAAGCACCAGCGTT
This sequence comes from Phytophthora pistaciae, assembly GCA_024679115.1. Taxonomy (NCBI): domain Eukaryota; phylum Oomycota; class Peronosporomycetes; order Peronosporales; family Peronosporaceae; genus Phytophthora; species Phytophthora pistaciae. Next base: position 31,133 of record JAIKVE010000035.1, on the reverse strand, counting down.
TCCAAGTGTGGACAGATTGGCGCAGTGCTGATTGCTACCAGTGTTTCGTCGCGTATTTGCTCACAGCTCTCTAACTCGAGAACGCGCAGCTTGGAGCAGCCTCGAAGTACTGCGAGGAAGCTTGTCGGCGAAAAATACCGGGAACGGCTGAGGCGAAGTGTACGCAAATTTGTGCAGCAAGAGCCTAGAGCTTCACAAAGCGCGTCTGTAGCAAGTGACGTCACGTCAAGATCGGTCAGTGACTGCACTGATGACGATAGTTTTCGGGCGTGAAGCAGGGCTGCAGCCAAAGCGTCCGCGTCACACTCAGTAGGTCCAATGTGTAGCGTCTTCAGTGAACCGCTGGTTAACATGGCGATTGTGACATCGCTGAGATGAGGAATCGAGAAGAAAGCAGCACAGGCTCCAGGGACAGCGGCTTCATCTTGACCACTTCGTACGAGGATACCGCTCCACCGCAAACTACGCAACTTACAGCACCCGCGCATTAAAGAGCGTACACCTGAAGAATTAAGTCTGCGCACGCCGTCAAGTGTCACGGATTGCAGCTGAGGACATCGTGCCCCAAGTGCCGAGATGCCTCGGCTCGTGACCTGGAAACAGCCCGTGATATCAAGAGTTGTCAACTGTAGACAGCCACGCTCGCCAGTACTTCCAGCACCGACTTCACCATCCAGGTCTCCATAGTCCCCAAAAGTTGGTGATTGTCCAGCATTGTTGACCTCTTCATCGAGCTGGTCCTCAGCACTCAATGCTGATAACCTCGCTGTCTCCCCCACAAGGCGGCGAATGCCAACATCCGTGATACCGGAACAGAATGCAAGCTGCAGTGAGGCTAGCTGGGGACATGCCATGCCCAAAGCGGAAAGAACCTGGTCATCCACTAGCGAGCACTGGGACAGATCCAACTTCGTCAGACGCGTAAGCGCGCGCACTCGTGCCAGTCGCTCTAATGCAGCTACTCGAAGCACTGTACAACCCGAAAAATCCAAAGACTCGAGACGTGACGCACAGGGACCACGCAGCCCAAGGAGTGTGAGGCCATCAACTAACGGTAATCCAGCGACATTCAATACCCGTATTCGTGCCGAAGCTGAAGACGCTGGCAACGCTGCTCCTCCGGGTATAACTTGTGCGGAGGAAGAACCGACCAGCAATGCAAGAAGTGCCGTGTCGGTAAGCTTGGTGCAAAAGCTCACGTCTAGAGAAGTGAGAGACGCTGAGTAGCTTTCACCAAAGGCGGCGACACCGTAGTCCGTCACTCGACGACATCGAGCGAGTGAGATTTGCTCGAGGACGGAGCAATGGCGCGCCAATGTACGCAGAAACCGATCGTCCACCCACTCGCATGACGACACGTCCAATTCCTTTAGCGAGCGTGGCAGACTGGAGCCCTCGAGTATTTCGCCACCTCCACGAGACAGTAGCTGGCATTGGGACAACCGAAGAACACGGAGACTTCCACCACCACCTTCTGCTGTTGCCTCGAGCATAATGCGCAGACCTTTGACGGAAATGTGGGCGCTGCCGTCCACGGTGAGAGTCTGAAAGGTAGATTTGGCCACATTATTCCCATTTTGACGGCCGTCCTGCGTCGAAGGCGTCTGCAGTTGCTGCAGTGACGCATCCGTGACACGCCAGCCACTGAGGTTGACGTGCGAGTGATACACACGTTGACGAGGGTCGAAGAAGACAACCTCTCTCGGAAGATGCATCTGTAACTTGGCCAAGTTCCTCGCATGGGCGTTGGCGCTGCTGGTTCGGTTCCCGTTGATCGCGACATTGGTCCGGGCGGCTTCTTCCTGGTTGGCAGAGGCTCGAGGGGCGACAGGAGCGAGCGGGAGTGGCAGCGGCAGCGGTCGCTTTTTCGCCCGCCATGCGCCGTCATTCACCATTCGGCATTCGGCTCGCTGGTGACAGCGACCGCTGGAAGGACGCGCTGAATCGTCGGGCGGCCATTTCAAAATCTTCGACAGGGTCGGCAAGGACGAAGATGAAGGCTCTGGTGCTGACCGCACTTCTCGTGAACATGATCGCGTCGGTGTCCGCGTTGACGTCGGATGCTGCAACGCAGATCATCGTTGCGCCTGACAAAGGCGACGAGCTCGAAGACCGCGCCTACGCCGAAGAACAACAAGACTTGGAGGTGGAAATTGACACTCGTGACCCAAATGCCACCATCAACACGGACATCTATAGGTGCTCTTGGATATTTAGTCACGGAGCTTCTGGGTCGTTTTGTCTGACGATCTTTAATTTGCTGTGGTGTGTGCTCTCTCTAGTTTTGTCGAACCGACTGAGTACGTGATCGGTCTGCTGCTGGATCCTTGCCGCAATCACGCTGTCGACTGCTGTGTTGACCGGTTTGGGGAACCAGCTTATGTGGATTCATCTGCTACTATTGCGGAGCAAGTTTCTCTCGTGGACGAGTCAGGCGCTACGTTGGATGTGTCGGTCAGCCGAATTGGTGACCGCCCCTCGATCTTCGACCAGAATTGTTATCTCGATGATGACTTGGTGCCTTACCGCCTTCAAAAGACATTGAGCCCTAGTGGACTGACGATCACAAAGAATCCCAACTCGGGTTGCATTGGACGACTGCGGGCACTGGTGCCGATGGACGAAGTGGTGCGGCCAGCCTGCTGGGACTACAACGACTCTATTAATGCCCTCGCGTCTTGCTACAGTGTTGACAGCCGCAAACGAGATACGTGCGTGGCAGTCGGATTCATGCAGAACAGCTACATTGTTCAATGCGGTGGAGCCTATGAGCTCTCAAACCACTGCGGTACGTTCCTTGAGCTGCACGAACCAGGAAACGAGGCCATTTTGAGCCAAACCCGACTGTTTGGTCAGTACCCGAATGGATTTCGCACGACTACGCTGCCGCTCTTCTTCAAAGGAGACCGCACACGAACTATTTGCAGGGGCGACTACGAAATCTGGTGGGTCCAGCGAACGCGATACAACTTCATCGTGCAAAAGAAGAAAAAGTTCCGCATCACGTCCCCACAGTGCGACTTCGACTTCGCCACGAACAAATACAAAAACTATCATAGGATCACGTGATAACAAGCCAAAAAATAAAACCTTTATTATCTTGTGGAGCATATCTGAGATTCTACGCCAGCCAGCCATCGCACGGAACTGCAGTTTGCGAGGTTGCCGAATGTTTGGATGGTGAACATGGCCTCCACGAATTGGAATGGGGCATTGAGCGTCGAAGTGTTACAGTACACAACTCGCATGCACGCGCGTCTGGCTTGTTCCGGAACCCGCACGCAGAGCATTGGAGCAAACTTTGAAATTCGACGGATGCCGGGTTCTGAGCAGCACAAATTTCGCAAGTAGCTGTAGCTCTTGTCTGTTGGTGAAAGCACACAGGGCATCTCCAGCCGCTCTCTTCTCCACTTCGTTTGGATGGAGCTCGTTTGAGCTGGGGCTCTGGTGGTTTTGCACTGGGTTCAGTTTCGATGGCTGGCAGGTTTAGCTTGAACATCTGAAAACAATCACAACAGCTAGTTAGCGATGCGTCAAACCCATTTGACGCTGTTCACATACCTCTGGGTGGTTTCCTCTCGAGCTTTGAATTACAGCTACTTGCTCGCTTTGATTACCTGGTGGAGCAGCCCGCACGGCTGTATCCACGGCAGGAGTCGACTGAATAATTGGAGGTGGAGGTTGCACTTGCAACGGCACAGGTTTAAGCTGGACTGGCGTAGGGTGTACTTGCGACGGCATCGACTTAGGCTGGAGACCAGAGGCAACAACTTGGCCAAAATCGACGTAGTCAAACTTTTCTCCAGATACGGCGGTAAACCGCGATATCACCGTCGATGCCACGTCGGTTGGCAAGAAAATATCGAGCTTCCTCATCACTGAGTGGAACGCGTCAATCGAAATGAACCCCGTACTCTTGATATCGTAGGGCTCGAAGCTCTGGTGCAACCTCACTGAATCAATCTGCCGCATATGTAGAAGTTCGGAAAAGAACTGCGTGACAAAGCTATCAATTCGCTTGGCTTCTTCAAAAGACAACGGGGCGCGCGTGGATTCCTTTTGGGTGTATGAAGGCTCGGAACGATATGCACGGGCAGCAGCAACGGGGCTCGGTATCTGGGATGACTGCTGTTTTTCTGAGTGTTCGGGCACACGATCGAAGTTAAGAATCTCAGCGCTTATAGCTCGCGCCTTGCGTGGTCGGTGTTGGCGATCCGGTCCCATTTGTTGCACAAGAATACTGTAGTTAATCTGTGCCGACTTCGGGTCGCCAAGAGCAGCCTTTACTGCCTCCAGCTCGGCGTCGGTGAGTTTGCATCCCATCAAACGCAGTATTGTCTGAAATTCCAGCAACGTGAGCTTGCCAGTCTTCGCAACATCACATTTTTCCAGCAGCCTTCGACCACTAATGTTATGCTGTGCTGCCGCTAAAAAGCACCGGTAGATCTTTTTTGCGAGAGCGGGGTCAAGCGTTGGGGGAGGGGCGGCAGGTGCAGGAGCAATTGGTTTCACTTCAACGGGAGGTGAAACAACAGGTGTAGCAGGCCCAGGTTTCTCCTTCGGTGGGCCTATGGCAACATTCACTTGCTCTTCGATTGCCGCCAAAAATGGTTTGACCTCGTAGAGGGTTCTACCGTAGTGCTCTATCTTAAAGCACGCCAGGAGCTTGGACGCATCTTTGTTTCGCAACCGCAAGGCGAGAGTCATCAGGAACTTGTAAATCTTCTTTTCGCTGACAGCCTCCTGCTTCTTCGCACCCAAATCTTTATTGAGCGTGCTCAACAGCGATTTCAATGCCTCGAGTTCAGCCGACGTTTTGTGGGCGTGCTTAATAGCTTGGAGTAACACTGACCCGATAGCCTTTGAGACCTTGATTGTCGATCGTCCTTCTTCATCACTGCTGCATGAGAGTTCATCATCGCTCTCGCTGCTGCTGGAGTCACTATCAATATTAGCTGCTGCTGCTTTTTCCTGGGCTTTTGCAACGTCCCCCAGAAAAACTTCGTAGTTGATCATCGCACCATCATCACTCGCCACAGCATACGCCTGCACAAGCAGCTCGATATCCATATCCTTCATACTGTAAACCACTCGTTGGATCACTAGTCTATCCAGGAACTTGTCGATAACCTTTTCAAAAACTCGAACTTTTACCCTTGCTTCGGTTTGCTTCACACGATACTTGCTGAAATATTTAGCGAAAGGGAAGGGTGGGCGAAGCAGCGTGTTGAGTCTCCCGATTTGATTCAAAACTGCGACGTGAGGGCGCTCAACCGTGTCGGGCTTTGCTGGGCTGGTTGTAGCCAAGCTAGCAGCGGAGTCTTTGGCTGGTGAGCCTGGTGTTGGAGACACAGGAGGTTGGGAGGCGAGCGTTGGCGATGCAGGCGGTCCTTCAGCAACTACCGATTTCGTTGGGGACGGCAATGATGGGGTACTTGATTGTTTTTCGACGAGTAATTTAGGTTTCTCGTCCGCATGCTTGGCAAAGGCAACAAACTCCGTGTATGAGATTGCACCATCACCGTTGGTATCCAGGAATTGGAGCAGGAGTTGTTCATCTTCGGAGCTCAGGAAGTGCCTAAATCCGGCTCGTTGAAGCAGCTGCAGAAACTCGCCATGGGAAATGAATCCACTCGAGTCTGCGTCTAGCTCCGAAAACATACTGAAGAGCCGAGTTCCAGCATCTTTTCCCGTCGACAGGAAGGACTGAAGTTCTCCTAGCAGTCGGTCAATATGACTGTCGAGAGCCCCGGAGTTACCTGCAAAGAACGCACTCGGGCCTTTCGACAGAAACTGGCGGAATAGTGAGACATTGAACCCTGAGTTTTGGTGCAATTGAAAGCAGTTCATCATGACTTCCAGCTCTTCGCGCAAATACGGGTGGTGTACACCCGCGGCCCACAGCACATCCTTGAAATCATCGATAGACATGAACACGCATTTTGTTGAGTCCTTCTCCACTCCGAATGCTCGATCGATGTCAAACTCGTGGCCACTTGCTTCCAGCTTTTGCTTCGCTTGATTGTATTGCTGATGTAAGGTCTTCAGCAAGCTGAGTAGTTCTGATGGTGGCGAATCCAAGACATGTTGCCCTTCGTCCCCTTGCTGGCACTTCTGCGCGATCGCTTCACAGAATAGCAAGTATTGAACATCCCCGCTTGCTTCATCATCACCCGCAAACTCCTTCACCAAAATATCCATGTCTGCTTTCGGCACGGCTACACTCATCTCCTTCAATGTCTCAACAAAGCGGTTCGCTGGTACCAAGCCGGTGGTGTCCTTGTCAATAATTCCAAACATTCGCTTTATGGAACCACAGTACGCTCCAACATTTTCTCGTGTAAGCCGCTCATTGATGATGATGGCGTCAATAATACGCTGCAGAACGGGATCCGGTAGAACAGCAATATTCAGTCTTCTGCTGGACGAAGACGATGACTCGGCGAGATTGAAACGGAGGAATTCGTCAAAATCAATCGCACCAGATGAGTTGGGGTCAAACCGCCGCATCAGCCCCTTTATTTCTTGATCCGTCAGGTACTTGTCGACACCGAGTTCACGAATTGCAACCTCAAATTCAGACAAGACGATTTCGCCGGTGTTATCCTTGTCGAAAAGTCGGAAAGGTACCATGTAATCAAACTTGCCATCAGGAGTTTTGGCACACCGTTTGAGCTCGTCGCGCAGCAAATTTACCCCCTCCAGAAACTGGGGACTGTCGTAGTGCGTGACAAACTCACTCTTCATGTTTCTGCGATCTTGGTTATCTCGGACGACGGCAAGGAACCTGTCAATTAGCACTGCACCATCGCCGCCGCAATCCGCTCCAGTATACTGTACCACGTATGCCAAATCCTTCAAGTCTATCTGGCGCGTGGACTTTTCCACTGCCAGAGCATTCAGTTGCTGAGAGAAGTTTACGAGAGATAACTTGCCGTTAGCCTCGACATTTAGACGGTTGTATATCTCGTCGATATCGGACTTAACGGGCCCGGACCCGACCAACTTCTTCAGCTCGTACAGCATTGTTGAACTACAAAGCAACAAGAAAGGTAAGATGAATGCATAGCCAGACCTTTGAGACTATACCGACTACAACGTACATTTTCTTCGGGACGTGATTGACAAAAGCATGGAATGCTGCTTGGTTTACCTCGTTTGTTGCTGGTGCCATCAACACTTGTAGCAGACGAATCTGGTCTGCATTTAACCGCTTTCTTCGCTGCCGGAGAATACGGTTTATAGTTTCGGAATCAAGCCGACCGTGCTTTGGTTTTAACAAGCGCCACGCAGATGTCGAGTCAATGTTGCCGTCTTTAGCAAGCCTTTTGTTTTGCTTCTCGAGTGCCCATGTTCGGAATTCATCGGCAGCCTCGGCAATACGTCCCGCAGCTCTAGCTGACGCGTCACAAATTCCGGTGATGTAGCTCAAGAAGTCAGAGTAGTCAACGACGCCATCCTTGTTGACGTCAAATCGCTGAATCACCTTGCTGAGCTCACTATTGGTGAAGCTCAACTGGTTGGTCGCAAATATACGCTGAAAATCGGATCTGCTAAGTTTACCGTCACCGAGCGTATTGTATGATTGAAATATGAGCCGGTAATTCGGAACGTGATACCCGAAACGCGTGGTCATCGTTCGTTGTAGCGAGTTGACTACCTCATCGCTACACAGCATCGTTGACATTTTGTTAGCACACGCAATTCTTGATGAAAGAATACCAGCCAGCACTTACATTTCGAAGTCCGTGAGTTCTAAAAACTGTGCAAATGTACCGACGTGAATGACCTTTGCACCAAATGGGTTGATGCGTTCCCAAACAAGTTGAAAATCCTGCCAGCCACCAACATGATTATATGTGAGAAGGTTAGCATCAGCAGGTCAAGATTCTGTCTCGCACCTTCTTGTCCATTTTGATGCCAAATGTCTCGAGCCCAGTAAGTACTGCTTGCTTGGTGATGGTTCGCACCTTCTTCGGATCGAATTCCTCAAAGAGCCGATTAAAATTCAACGAGCAGTCTTGATCGATTGGGCAGTTCCGTCGTAGGGTTTTCCGAACTTGTGCTTCCAAGTCATCGATATGGCGGTGCAGGTTCGCTCGTGATCGGGGGGATGCGATAGTGAGGTCGATGTGCGGAGGCTCAACAAGGTCATGAGTGGATAGCGCACGCCGACGTCGTAACCACAGAAAAACGCCGCGCCTAGTATTTTTCTCGTTCAAGTTCCCTGGCACCAATTTGAATCCACGGTGACGAGGTAGCCATAACCGTGCGGTGTTCTTGTCGCTCAAATCCCCACTTGTGAGTGACAGGTCAATGAGCTCATTGGTCATTTGCGTACTCGAAGGCACCAGGCTCGTCCAAATGTACTTGTGCTTCCCGAACGCGCCATTGCGGTTGATATTCTGTTGTATGCACGTAAACCCTTTGGAAACCAGCTCTGTATCCCGCGAGCTTGTAGCGTAGGTAATGTTGGAGATTGGAGACTTCCCGTCCTCCTTAGCTGCTGTGCGGAACCAGATATGCATCGGGCTGGCGTTGCTCTCGTCTTGTAGTTTCGGGAACAGTTGGGTGTAATTATCTCTCCGCAGGGTAACTTCTTCTACACTGTTCGTTGATATCTTAATATCCACGACGCTGTTTTCACGAGGAGGATGCATTAATTCCTCTGCTCCTCGCTCGTCCTTGAGTAGCAGCTCTAGGTCGTGGATTTTCACCATGCCGTCTTTGTCCGAGTCCATAAGGTCCATGACGAATGCGAGCTCCTACACGCAGAGCAAGAAGGCAACGAAACATTTAGCTACATGCTATCATCCACCACGACAATGTAGCTATACCCACCCCAGTTGTTAGCGCAACGTCCAAGTCGCGCATGATCGCCGCATGAAACAGCTCTGGAGCCATCGCTGTGCCATCAGGAGGAGCCAGTCGCTTAAAGGTATCTGCGATCTCATTGTCCGTCAAGTCCAAGCTTTTCAAATGCTTCCGATACTTATAAAGCAGCAGCCGGCTATGGTAAATGAGCACAGAGAGATGACAACAGGTTAAGATCAAACCGCTAAAGGCCACCATAATATCGTGCATAAAGGTACACACAGTTGATCCTGGTCCAAGAGACAGAACTCAACGAAGTCCCTGTGCAGCAGCAGCTTCTGGTAGTCGCACTCGAGGCGGTGGAAGAGAGCGTCCACCTGCTCGCTCGGGATGGCGCTCTCAAAGGCCGGGTCGCTCGCCACGAGCTTACGGAACTCGTGTGCCTCCAGCACGAGCTGCTGCGGCTCGCCGTGCGCCGTCTTCTTGACCTTCGACGCATGCTGCTGCGAGCCAAACTTCTTCATGAGGTCCTTGAGGTAGTAGTAGATGCTGTTCTCGGCGCGCATGGACGCTGCCTTCTCACGGAAAACCTGGCGCGCGTGGTGGCCCAGCAGGTCGTCCGAGTGCTTGCACAGCATGTAGGCGCCCTCGCGCACCCCATCCAGCGTCAGGTTCGTCAAGAACTCGCCTTGCTCCGCCATCCTGACCGTCGTTCGCAGAGTCCGCGAGTGCGCAACAAGCGTCGAGTGCGGGAACTTTCAAGAGTGATGGTCTGCAACTTCAACGAAACCGCCGCATCATGATTGGATGAAATATTCTTGAGTTTCAACCACTCCGGTGCGATAATCACTGTTCTTCTTCCACCAGAACGCAACGCCACCATCATGGAGCTGGATCGCGCGGACGAGGAGGTGTTGCTGGAGAAGGTGCCGCAGCAGCTCCCCGCCGGCCGCCGTGACGAGCGCAAGGACTATTTCTTCGCGGTGGCGTTCGCCGTCAACCTGGCGGCCGTGAGCTTCATTGCGGTACGGCCTCGCCGTGGAAATCTGTGTTGAAATCCCTAATCAGATGCGCACAAACTCACCGCAATTACTCTTGACTTTATTGCATACATGGACATAATTGCCAGCTCTTCTTCGGCCTCCCGAACGTGTCGAGCATCTACTTCACCGTCCACAATGAGGACGACTCGTCGCACGGCGTCAAGATCTTCCTCATCTTCCTGGCGACGTCGTGCATCGGCGGCGGCGTGTCGGCGCTGTGGCTGCAGGTGCTGCAGAACCACGCAGAGCGCGTCATTAGCTGGACACTCAAGTTCAGCATTGTGGCGTTCATTGTGGCGTCGCTCGCAGCATTCTACGACTCGGGAATGGCCGGGAAGGCCATCGGATTTCTCAACTTGTTCTTCGCGCTGATGATTGTCACGTACTACGCCTCTGTACGTCGATCGATCGCCTTCGCCGCGTCCAATTTGACTGCAGCGTCGCGGATTCTGCGAGTATTTCCTGGAGTCATCTCCTCAGCGTACATGGCGTTATTGGCGCAGGGTGTTTGGGTCGTGGTATGGGGTGTGGCGGTCGTCGGAGTGCTCGCCAAGGCGGTGGGCCACCTCCATGACTCGAGCACTTTTGGCAACACGTGCTTCTTCTTCATGCTATTGAGGTGTGTAGGGAATCTGATACTGTGGTAGCGTGTGAAGCAACGAGGCACTGATGTATTTGACGTTATGTTGCAGCTTCTACTGGTTTATGCAAGTTGCGAAGAATGTTGTGCACTGCGTTACTGCTGGAGCGGTGGGCGAGTGGTGGTTCGGTGCGCACGATGTGAACACAATTCAGCGAGCACAAACACGCGCGCTGACGACGTCTCTCGGATCGATCTGCATTGGATCGCTCGTTGTTGCCGCGCTGAATGCACTGCACACCCTGTTGCTCTCGGCCCCACGGCGGAAGGCTAGAGGCAGCGCTAATGCTTTCTTGGAGTTCCTGGTGAAGCTCGTCATGCGCAACATGCAGTACTTCAACAAGTACGCCTTTTGTCAGGTGGCGCTGTACGGCAAGGACTTTCGGCTAGCTGGTTCTGACACCATGCAGCTCTTCCGCGACCGTGGCTGGTCGGCGTTGCTGAACGACTCGCTCATCTCGAGCGTCCTTGCGGTGGGGTGCTTGGTTGTCGGTATGCTTGCTTGCTGCTTTGCTCGACATGGTGACAGCCTAACTCAAATGTGATCATATGAACGCTTCTATCCCTGGCAGGCACGCTTTCTGGGGTCATCGGATCAGCGTGGCTGTACTTGACGCTACGGTGCACGCCGGAGGAGCTGGCGGAGCACCCTGGAGAGTGCCGTACGTGACTGCCGAATTTTGTCTTGCGAGCGGCGACTATGAGCTCATGAGCGGCTGTTTGTGGTTTTGTCTGTCGCGTTGCAGGAACTTTCAACGTTGTGGTCATGACCTTCGTGGCTTGCGCTTCCATCGGCTACACCATGTGCACGATCATGTCGTCGATCTTGGACTCCATCGTCGCTACGATCTTTGTCTGCTTCGCCGAGGTACGTTGCATGCATTTCGTGTCAACCTGTTGGCGGTGCTGGCGCGTACTGTGGCACTTCCTGGCTGGCGGTCAGTCAGCCAGACGCTGAATCCGACGAGGATACACCTGGTCGGAAACGGGCCACCCCAGCCGCGCGCCGCCATTTCTCAACCCTCCTGTATGACTAACCGTGCGCATGCCCGCGTTGCTTTGAGCAGGACCCAGCGGCATTGCAGCGCTCACACCCGGACGAGCACGCGCGCCTCGTTGAGGCCTGGAGCCGCCTGCAGCCGGACTTGCTGAGCTTCCCCACGCACATGGTGTAGGTTCAAAGGGAAGGAAGACATCCTTGTTAAAACAAAGACGGGGTGCTACTGTACGAAGCATTCCGATGGCGTGATTGGTTGAGTGAATCTGATAATATCATTTGATTGGCCAAGAGTTGGAATTTTTGATACGCGTCGCGACTTGCGCGACCTGCGCGACGAGCTCATGTTCTAATTTCCTTCCTGACAAGCAGACGCACGTCGGGGTCATTCCCGGATTGACCGCCAAAGCCTCAAGTCGCTGGCAACGCAGCCAAGTTGAGATGGTGCAGCTCCTACAGAGACGCGTGGTCGACGTCGTGACGCAGTCCTTGGTGGAGATCCATTTGGATCGCAAGCCGTCGCCGATCGAGTCGCTGCCGCCCACGCCGTTGGCAGTGCAGGTGTTGCGCTTCCGTCCCGAGGAGAAGGAGGCGGCCACGTCGCTCAAGAGGACGCGCTTCGTGTACGAGATCGAGACGTGCCACCAGGAGACCGGCGACATCTACCGCACGGAGCGCCGCTTCCGCGAGTTCAAGCGGCTGCGCGAGGCATTGCTGCTCGAATGTCGCGACTGCCCCGCGTGCCACCCGTTCGTCGAGCAGCTCAAGCAGTCGCGCCTACCTGCCCGGCAGATGGTCGTGCTGGACGTGAACAAGTACGGAGCCTCGCGCATGCTGGAGCTCACACATTTCCTGCGGGACCTAGTGCGTCTGGTAGCGCAGCACGCTCACCAATGTCCTCGCCACGGCCTGGACATCGACAAGTCCGTGGGACTATTCCTCGGTCTCGACTCAGTCAGCGAAGCTCTCGACAGCGTTGCCGAATCCACGCTAGCGATGCAAATGGGGCCACTCAAGACGCGCCAGGATCGGATTGACTTCCGCGCAGCTTCCATGCCCGACATGCGCTTCTCGTCCTCGTCCGTGCGTCTGTCCGGCAACTCGCTACGGCGCATTCGAGCGCGAGGGTACTCGGAAGCTGGCAATATTCGTCTTCTTCAAGCTACTCCAAGACGATAGTCATTAAATTTGTGTGTGCAGGTGTGTTCGAACGTAGGCATTGCCGTGCATCCAGAGGTATTTAATGAATACGAAGGTAATTGGTTTCTTTATTATTTTCCTAGTGATGTCGAGTTCCCATTGGAGTCAAGTAGTGCATCGATGCGAACTTGTCCAGCGCTGGCGTATCAACTCGGTTGATTTTTCTCGACAAACTCTACAGCCGCCATCTTAACCTGGCCAATGTGAATTACCTGTGCTTGGGCTCCTTCCACACCTCGTTGTTCGACCGAGAGTTTGAGCAGTGTGCGTGGGAACTTGCCAGTATTCATCATGGCTTCGGCAAGCAAGGGGGCAGAGCTGTTGCCTTCAATAATGGACTTCCCGTGGCTGTGCGTCGTGGCGACCGAAAAGCTTAGCACAACCAGCACGCAACAACCGGCGATCGACAGGATACAGTTGGTAGATGGAATAGGCACTTGGAGCTTTAACTGGTGAATGTTCTCGCCAACTCACTACCATCAATGGCATGCTGGTATGTGGGGCTTACCTGCTCACCATAGAGGTGACCCTGGCGCTTTTTTCGACTTTGCGAAGTGGAGTCGATTGGCTGCAATGCGTAAGTTCACGAAAAATGAAACAGAATTACATGATGAGATTTTCCACGACGAGGTGATGGTGGGTGAAATGATGGCTTTTGCTGGGGATAACTTTCTACTAGCCGCAACCACGATGCTACACAATCTGCTGAGTACTGCGATGAACATCGTTGAGGAGGAAGTTGAGGCCGTCTATCATGTTCATCAACTTGCAGACTCGCTTACTTATACGTCACTAACCTTGAAAAATCCATTTCGCACAACATACGCCGCAGATGAGAACCAACCATCTCAGTCTCAGAGGGGTGTATTGTCGACCTATTAGACAATGTTAATGCTACCGAGCCTTTCGTCAAAGCAACGCCGCTGTGTGAAGGTGGAAGGCCGAGTTCCGATAACATCCCTGGTTCTAAACTCGTCATCTCGTCTCTGGGAAAACGTACTAGTGGAGATGAGTTCAACGTGTCGTCCATCGACGGGAAGCCGGCTGTCATGGTAACGGGGCTACGACCAACATACTCACTTACAGTTGGAATTCTTAACTGGACCTCGGAGAACGTGGCAGCCGTCTTTGGAGCCAAATGTGCCGACAAAGTGACTAATTGCTCTGGAGTCCGGCTCAACACTGAGTCTTTGCAGCAGAAAAGCAAGGTACTCCTAGCGAGCGACAGCGATGACTATGACATTGGAGAGGCTTTTAACACCCATTTGTCATCGACTCCCTGTGACCTTTTAGTCTGGCCAAAGCTGGTGCAAGTCGACAGAAGTTTACCAATGCTGCTTCCTCGTAACTTTGCTCATGTTGACGAGGCAACAAGGGGATCTTCACGGGATCTCGAACGATTCGTGCTCGAGCCAAGCCGACAAATTTCTCAAGAACACCCTGATGAATCATTTGTTTGCAGAGGAGAGTCTACAAATGAGCTACACCGCTGGACTCCATTTCGCGTTTAAGAATGGCGTCCTCCAAGATTTTCAAATAGTTCGAGCAGAGCCATGATATACAGGTCCACATCCATGGCACTGGCACTACCGTGACCTCCACTATCCTGAATGGGAAGGTTTAAGGTCTCATTTGGCTCGCTCGCTGAGGGAAAGGCATCAAGCTGCCAACTTCTCTCTGGGTAACCAACCATGACATGCGGAAGCTCGATCTGCAGTCCAAACAGTTCAAACAATCGGAACGACATCCCCTTGCACGTAGTTGCTACTTCTTCGGCCGGTATATAACGAGTTCGCAGCATGGTGTTCATCGCCGAGTTGTTGGGAGCCCCCTCGTCTAGTGATGCATTCCACGCAGGGTTATCGTCAGGTGCTGTGACATACACCGCGTGAATATCTTATGTCAGCATCCATAGTTGTGTTTCTCCAGGAACTAGCTGAACATTGACTGAGGTCGGGCCGTTGCACACCAAGAACCCTATCACGGCCCCGATAAGCGTTGGGGCCATCCCCACCAAGAGGTTCAACTCGCTCTTGCTAGATAACCACTTGGCACCCAGACACAGTATGTCAACAGCGACCAACGGTTGGATGACAATTTCAATGGCTTTATTGATGCCCGACATGAAGTTGCTGAATCTCGAGTTGTACGTGCCGAGCAGCTTCTTGCGCTTATCAGCGCTAATGTCGGCGAAATCGACGGAAAAGAGATGAACGCCATCGCCATTGAAAACACGAGAATCAACCCAATCACTCCAGCGATAAACAGAGCCACAGTGAGAATCTTGGCGATGCAGAAGTTGATCCGGAGCTGGTTGGTGCTGCAATGGTGGACTTCATCATGCACACTCGCTTCCGTCACGCGGTACAATCGTGGCGGTCCCCCTTCAGATGACCCCGTCACGATGTAGGCACATTGCTGCCCTCCTTCGGATGACATAACTTCCTCGCTGCACGGCCTTCAATGGGTCGTTGCTTGAAAAGGGAGAATTTACTGGGGTAAAAGTGAAAGTGAGGCCCACGACGCTCGCAGCCACTTGTACAACGTGCGAGTACACTGGTTCATCGTTGCATTGGCTACACTTGCGCTGTACACTCGTGCGTGGTAACTCCCTAGCTGCAACCGCAGGACGCGACGAAGAGTTTTGCTCGAGAAGTTTTCAGACTGCCCATTTACCGTACGGTACCAGCTTGAGGTGATCATATTCGACAGGGATACAAATGTGTGTACCACACCCTTCTTAGCGTGCGCCACACGAGAAAAATCAGTCGAGGGCAAAAAACGGGTTGGGGCCGCTCAGATGGCAGCTCTTTCCCCTTGTTCAAAACGAAAGAAGAAGCGAGCGGGGCGAGTCATCCACAGCTTCAGCCAGCTCCAAGCCAGGCTCTCTCTCTTAGACGCGACACTCAGGACAGCCAAGTCAAGTACAAGCGACAGCCATGGGAGGAATTCTACAGAAGATGCTGCAGGCCTTCTACACGAAGAAGCTCGAGGTCGTGCTCGTGGGTCTCGAGAACAGGTGCGTCGCTCTTCTTCTTCTTCTGTGGCTACGCTCCTGGATCACTCTCTTCTCACACACGCTACGTCGCGTACTTACAGTGGCAAGACGACGCTGCTGAACGTCATGGCCATGGGCCACCCCGTGGAGACGTGCCCCACCATCGGTCTCAACGTGAAGCTAGTGAAGAAGGGAGGCGTACAGATGAAGTGTTGGGATATCGGCGGGCAGGCACAGTACCGGAGCGAGTGGGGCCGCTACACGCGCGGCTGTGACGTCATTATATATGTGGTGGACGCCAACGCGGTACGTTTCTGCTGCCACAGGGCGATCTAGCGGTCGATTCCGGTGTTTTAACCTTCTGTGGCTGTGGTAATGGCAACAGTTCGACCAAATCTCCCTGGCGCGGAAGGAGCTGCACCGCCTACTAGAGGACCGGTACGTTGCTGTTGGGTTGGAGACTGTTGTCACTGATATATATTGACGTTGTTCTGTGCTGTTCTGCTGTGCAGTGAGCTGGCGACGACGCCGCTGCTGGTGCTGGCCAACAAGATCGATCTGGAGCCTCATATCTCCGAGCCCGAGCTCATCCGCGAGCTGAACCTGGACTACATCGTGGACAACCCGTGGCTGGTGATCCCCATCTCGGCGCTGCGCCTCGTCAACATCGACCAGGTCATCCAGTGGCTCATGAAGCAGTCGGGCAAGGGCTAAGCTAAGCTAAGCTAAGCGTCTCTGGGTCGAGTGAGGTGTGAGTGGCGATAGGCTCGAATTCCACATCGAGATTCAGCTTACCAGCGCCCCTCACAAGCGAAAGGTTTATGAAGAAGACGTAGCAGCAGAAGTGAATATGCAGACAGCCAAAGGGGGTTACAGCCGATCGGGAAGCAAGACGAAGACGCGCAGGACAAATCAAGTCAGACGAGTTTCAATCGCCCCGTCCGTCGGCTCCACCTCGGAGGAAGGAAGCAATCTGTAGAACGCAGTGCAGTGCAGGTGGCTCTTTTCTCATGGACTGTGTAATGTGCATTTTTGCTTGAGACGAGTTGGTGTTGTTCTCCATTTCGTGCAACTTGGCTTGGATGCGAAAGAACTTTGTGCCAGCGTTTTCTCCGCTGAGAGCGAGCTTCTCGCAATGCTCAAACACTTGTTGCAGTTGCTCTTTTCAGCTGTTTAGCAGACGAATGCCACGCTGGACGAGCGTCCACCGTCGTCCTCCGATCTTCTTCCATTTTTTTTCCTGGCGGTACCGTATCAATAGCAAGCAAAGCGACGCAGAGCAAAGCAGAGCGGATCTGGCCGACGATGGAGAAGTTCTTCCTGCAACACAACGTGCTTCAGGACCGCGACTCGGACGAGTTGGGCGGCCGAGTCAACTCGGACTCTGAGGCCAGGTGCGTTGCGGCGCTCAAGCTGCGGTCTTTTGGCTTCGCAAAGAGACTGATGCTTGTCTGTTGGATCTTGTGCTACAGCGACGACGAGGAAGAGATCACGGAGCGAGTGCACTCGGTGGTGGACCCGACAGGACCGTGGAGGCAGAAGGCTGTGAACGGGGAAACGTGGGGGAAGCCCACGCGTGGCTTCCGCGGCGGAAAGGGGCGCGACTTCGCCTCGGCGAACACAGGACCCAAGGGGGTCATCAACGACTACAAGGCACACAAGCGCCACCAGAAGGAAGAGGTGGGCTCGCTACCAACAGGAATTATATAATGAGCAGGGCTAAAAGGTGCTAACTGCTGGTGTTGATAGCGCTTGAGGAAGGAAGCGGAGCGTCAGGCAGTGCTCAACCGCATCGCCAAAGGCGCCACCGTCTCTTCCACTGCTGCGACGCAGGATCCAACTGCACACTTGGAGTGCGAGTGTGAAGGAGGCTCGGACTGCGAATGCGACGACAGCGACTTGGTAGACGACGCCTTCTTGGCGCAGTACGCTGAGCTGCGCGTGAAGCAGATGCAGGAGGCGGCGAAGAAGTGCAAGACCTTTGGACAGCTCGAGTTCATCACACCGGAGGAGTTCGTGGCTCTCACCTCGAAGAAAGAGAGCTCGGAAGCTGGGAACGATATGGTCGTGCACCTTTATCACTCTGAGAACTACGCCTGTGGTCTGCTCAACACGCAGCTCGAGCTTCTGGCAAGGAAGCTTGTCCACATCAAGGTACGCACTCAAACTGAAGCAAACATGATCCCTTCTCTGACTAAATGCTTCTTGTGTTGTCATGACAAGTTCGCAGTAATGGTGGCAAAAGAAGCAGACGCGTCGATCGAGATGGCAGACCTCCCGGTGATGCTGATCTTCCGCGGCCAGCAGCAACAAGAGGCCGTCGTGGACGTCGCACGCCGTTTGGACGGAGAATTCACGCTGGAACGTGTGGAAACGTTCGTCAGAGAGCAGCTCGGGCTGTAGACGCCAAGCCTCAGCGATCCACATGAACAAACACTGCAGCAAAAACGAGCTGGTGAGGGTATGAGTACAACCAGTGCGGGTTAGATTTCTATCATTTGAAGAGCCCGCCTTCCTACTATTTGGCGTCATGCGAGAACAGGCATTTGTCGCCGAAGCGGCAGTTCTTGGTCCGCGCGATGTTATCGCACACGCGTCTGCGCGTCTTGTCGAGCGCGCGTCCGGAGCGCATGGACTTGGTCTCCGTGTGTTCAAAGTTGCAGCGGTCGCCCCACTTGCACTCGCCACGCATAAAGTCGTAGCAGACTTTCACTGTGTGTCGCGCCTTCTTCTGCTGCACGCGCTGCTTGTGCCACTTACCGGCGCGATGCTCGTCGAGTTGCGACGGACTCGTGAACGACTTGTTACACAAGACGCAGCTCAGCGTCTTGTCTCCGGTCTGAACGCGCTCCAAGTGCTCCTTAGAGGCTTTGTGCGCCTTGAAGTCCTCCAGATCCTTGCCGATGAACTTGCAGGGCTTGCAGGCGAACGGAACCTTCTTGGGGAATGTCAGCGCGTCGCCGAGCATCTCCAGGGCCTTGTTGGCGGCTCGCTCGTTCTCCTCCTGCTGCGTCTTCTTGCGCTTCTTCTTGGCTGGCGGCGGGTTGGACGAGGGCCGCGCAGCCGGCAGCATGCTCTCAGGCAGCGCCTCAATGCGCTCGGACGCATAGGCGGAGAGGTTCACGACTGCAGCGTCCTTGGTCTTGTCATTGTCATCATCGGAGTCGGAATCCGAGCCTTCTGAGTCGCTGGAGTCGCTGCCGGAACCCTGAAGCTCCGCCTCCAGCCGCTTGATACGCTCCGCAATGTCCTCCTCTTGCTGGGCCTTCTTCTTCTGCTGCAGGGCGCTCTCGGCGGACTGCTTGAGACGCTTGGCGATGGGCTCCATTATTGCTACTGTACGACTGGCCAGGAACTCGAATGACCCAGGGATAGGGAACGGCCATAGTGAAACCCAGTCAACGGCGGATTCGGGCTTTATGAACTTTATTGTTGAAGTTTTTACAGCCCGATGACTCATGGGCAAACGAACCTCATTTACTCACGTCCAGCAGCCCCCGATACCTCCTTCTCTCGCTTAGAACACAACGTCTGCGTCGGCAGACGGCTCGTACTGGGCGAGGATGTCGCGGTCCGACGCCACAACGTCCGCGAACGGGTCGTCGTCCAAGGAGGCAGTCGCAGGCTTGTCGGCCTTTGCACCCTCGGCTGTGAAAGCAGCAAAAGAATACGCAAAGGTTAGTTCGTGTTTGTCAGAGCATGCAAACCAATGTCGTGTCGTACCAGCTTCCCTCGCCAGCAGCGCCTTCTCGTGCTCCTGCTTGTTCGCCTGCACCTTCTTGATACTGCAGAGTTTATCAAAGAAGATGGACATCAACATCAGTAAGAAAATCGAGATACTGCGTGGCCAATCCAAACTGCAATATAGTTCATTAACGCACCGCACGAAGTCCTCACGCTCGAGCTCATCCAGCTCTCTCGTGATGTACGAAATGGTCTTCTCAATGCGAGGAATCGTCACCTGCACCATGTTTAACCAGACACGAAGAGCGAATATCAGCATAAGTTTCGATTACAAATTGAGAGCATCAAATCCAACAGCTCAAGGCGACGTACATTGTCCAAAGCGTTCACGCGGCGGTTGGTCACCTTCAGAGCTTCATCCAGCGTCACGAACGAGGTCTGTCTCCATAACAAACCCGATCAGTCTTCAATTACCAGCTTCTCCCCTTCTGTAGCAATAGCACACCAACCTGCAGCGACGCGAGCTTAATGAGGGCACGCAGCAGCACGCGAAACTTCTCGCGGCAGTTCTGGATCTTGCCACCTCCGCCAGCCAAACCGATGTTCTCGCTCTTCTCGCGACTGACTTCCACCTCCGTGAACACCGGCAGCTTCACGCCGGCAACGTTGTCGATGCGGTTCTGCGTGCGGATCTCCGCCGTGCTCACCGACTCGATGACCTTGTTGCGGAAGTCTCCGGCCGCGTACTGCGCCTGCGTGAGCGAGAAGAAGGCCTCCGACGCCTCCGTAGACATGGACATCTTGGTCTGTACGTAGCAGCAACAGCAATTGGCGCAACGTTAGTATGTATACAGCAACAACTCCGTCAATCAAGCCGTGACCTTCTGGATCTCGCGCAGCATGGCCTGGAAGCGCATCTTCAGCGCGTCCGCCTTCTTCTTCAGCAGCTCAAACCCTACATTTATGCAGTAAAGTGCAACGGAATTAGGGTTTTATGGCGACAATAGGAGGCTGAAGACGAGGAGCTCAAGATACCCTTCTTCGCGCCGACACGCTTGCCCTTGAAGGTCGTCAGCGCCCTACAACCAGCCAACGTCAGCACCCCGATCCACACTACATGTACGACACCTGCCAGAGCCAGTTGATCATGGCTTACATGCGCGTGGGCGCCACTTGAACCGACGACATGTTGCTCGCTTCCTTCCCCTCTTCTTCGCTGGTCTCAGCCCAAAAACAGAAGACTGATAAAGATCTGAGCGTTTCTACAAACCCTAATGTATGCGTTAACCCTACTTGGTACATCACCTTTCCATAAAGTTGAAGTTGCCACACTTTGTTAGGGTTTCTCACACCCAGAACTCAGAGCGCCGAAGATGCCCGCCGACTGGTTCGCGACGTCGGGCGCGCACGAGCTCCGGGACAACAGCGCGCTCGACTACCGCGACTACGTGCGCCGCAGCGAGCAGTGTGCGTCCCCCCAGTTCGAGGAGGATCTGCGCCAGATCGAGCTGGATCTGCCGCGCACGGGCGAGTCCATCCGCCTCTTCCTGCTGCGGCCCGAGGAGCGAGAGGCGCTGGACGAGGACGAAGAGCTGCCGACGCAAGTGACGGAGCGATTTCTCCCTCTCTTGAGGAATATTCTCGCGGCCTACAGCGTGGTACGCAGCAGTTAACTTAGTGAGAAGAAGGAGAGAAGAGTCATATATTATTGCTCATGTGTCTCTAAATGTTTGCAGAGAAACCCTCGTGTGGGCTACGTGCAGGGCCACGCAGACGTGCTCTGCTTCTTGCTGGGGAACGTCAATGAGAAGAGGGACGAGGAGGAAACTTTCTGGGTCTATGCCAGTGTCATCGAGAGGTTTGGGCCGTGGTGTCTTGTATTGGAGTTGAAGTTGAACCCACTGACTTGTTGATGTTGTGGAGAACAGAGTGTTTCCTGACGACTTTTTCGCTCGGACTCCGAAGCTGCACGGGTTTCAAGTGGTGAGTGGGTCTCTGCGAGATTCTTTTTGATGCCAGTGGTGGTTCTAACTTGTGCGGAATGTTGCGGTGGCTTATTGTTGACAGGACTGCAAGTTGTACCATGAGCTAGTGGTGAGGAAGCTCGTGCCCCATTACCCTATACTGGCTAAGGTAATTAGATCACGTAGGATGCACATTGTAGGTTGGTAGTTGGCACTAACTTCGTAGTTGATGACGTTTTCAGGTGGACTTGCCGCTTGTGACGACACTGCTGTCTTGCAAATGGTTCGTCTCCCTCTGGGTCGGCGAGCTCCCTCTTCCGTTGCTGTACGAGGTGTGGGACACGATGCTCCGAGAAGATGACGGCACCATACTTCATTTACTGGTTGCACTGCATTTTTTCCGACTTGCGATGGACAAGATTCAACTACACATGGTACGCTGCTCTGCTTAGTGGGAGTTTCTGTCACGTAGGCTCATCGTGTCGTCTTTATCGTAGGAAATGGAGCAGTGGGACTCCAGTTATATCTACAAGATCATTCTGAACCAGTGCCAGACCGCCACTGAGATTGCTCCACAGGAGTTGCTTCAGCAGGCTCGGACCCTCTACGGCCTTAAAGACGAGTCTGTGGAAGACATGAGAGCAGCGCTTCGTCGGCTTACTCAACTTCGCAAAGCAGAACTCGCCGTTCTAGCTAAGCAGACGCATTTCAGCCACTTGGAGATGGAGCGACTGCAGGACGAATTTACATTTCTGCGCTTTCAACGCAAGGTGTGTGGCCGATCCAAGCTGCGAGGGTTACGCCAAGAGGAGTTGGAAGGAATACTGTCGAGGGAGTTTAGCACGGTACGTTTTTGGGGATACGCCCTGTGCCATTGTGTTAACCCGATACCTCTAGCTAATCTCTACGTATTTGCTTGCAGTGGCCAGTAGATATCTCTGGACGAATCTATCACCTTCTAAAGCCCGATGGTTACGGGAACATTTCATTTTACAACTTGATCAAGGTTAGTATTTTTTATTGGTTATTTCATTTAGCATGGGCAGAGGTGTGGTGTAATGACGTGATGGTTTGCTCTAGTTTCTATCGGCGGCAAGTCGCGGAACCGCCGAAGAAAAGGCTCGGCTGCTTTTTCAGATTCCAAATCACCACGATCACGAGTACCTAAATCAGCAAGGCATCGAACAACTTGCAGGTTAGTACGTTCTCGTCAATTGTGCGACCTCACTGGGTGGTTAACAATGGTATTGACGTATTGTCATTCAGATTTGCTCTGCTGTCTATTAACAAATCAGATGGTAGCAGATGCTGAAGGCCATCGGGTACACGATTCACGGCGGCGAGAACTCGCTGATTCGACTTCCGATGCAGCGAAAAGCCCATTGCTTCGAAGACACTTCCGCACGAAGTTGCTGACGCTGGCCGCATCAGATTGCCAGCTTCAGTATACTGAATGGCTTGAGTTTGCTCTCGCGGACAGCGAAATGGCTCAATTGATGCAATGGGACACGACAAGGCGTCGCTCCGGCGGTATGCTGCGTATGAAGACACGCTCCGTCAGCTTTTGGAGCATGACTCCGTTCCAACCAGCACTGAACAGAGCGTCGTCCGATTCGCTGTTGCAGCGGCAACCTTCTGTGAAGAGGGTGTCAAAAACCAGTGAAAGAGAAGTCGAGGAGCGCCCAGAGCAGACACGAGTTCAAGGTCAGAACGAGGATGCCAACAACTTCGGAGTCTCCTCTGCGCCATTTCTGAAGAGTCCCGGTTCAACTACGAGTGGGCTTACAGGAAGGCGGCAAGTCACACTGCTCTCCAAGAAGATGAACAAGAAGTTCAAGGCGTGCTGGCCGCCAGCTGAGTCAGAGGCTTTGGTCCGAAACCCATTCGAGGAGCCTTCTTCTAACACCGGGGTACCGTACGTGCTTTGGTGTCAGTGCACGATAACCTGAGAGGAAGAAATCTATCGCAGGTTTTGCAATCTGACGCGACGCTAGAATTAATGCAGTGCCGGTATTGTACCTCCCAATTCATTCATTTTAAGTGCCTCCGCCTATAGACTTGCTTCACCTGCCAACAATAGCGGCTCGCCTCGCTGTTTATAGAGTGTGTAGAGCTCTACAAGAGCACTTCTCGGCAGCGATGGTAGCTGGGGGTGGTCTCGTGCTCACGCCGGCGCAGCGCACGCTCGTGGAGAAGAGTCGCGCTGTCAAGCAGCAGCGTGCCGCGGCGCTGGAGGCCAGGAACCGCGCATACGTGCAGGAGATCAAGGCGCACTGTCAAGTACCCCAAAATTCAACCTCGCGTCGTCTCATCCTGCGCCATGTCGGTGAAGAACTTGCGCGTGTAGCTCATCGAGAGCGTCTGGTGCCGTCGAAGGCGCGTCCTGCGCCGCAGCACGCGAGCAACAACCGCAAGACAACGGGGACACCAGCAACCAGCAACGGCAACGGTCAAGCCCGGTCATCACATCAGAAGCCGCAGAGTGCGGAGGACGACGGCTACGATGAAGAGCGCTTCGGCCCCGTGCGGCGGCCTCCGCGCAAGCAGCCCCCGAACCTCTGGGTTCCGGTAAGTGGCCTACCTTTCTGTCGTGTGCGTCATCAAATAGTGGACTAATAAATCACTAACCTCATGTGACGTGATTACCGCGACTGGCAAAATACAGATCTTCGAGCAGGAGGTGGCCGAGGTACAGCAGGCCAAGGATGAAGCAGAGCGCAAGCGCCTCGCTGCAGCGGCCGAGTACCGCGAGCAATTGGCGCGACAGGAAGCCGACAAGCAGCGCAGACGCCTCGACGAGAAGGCGACCGCAGACATGTACGCGCGCGCCCAGGCGGCGCAGCAGGCGGCGTGGCGCGAGCAGGAGAAGGCTAAGCAGAAGCAGCGCCAGGACCAAGTCGAATTGGAGGCCCAGCGCTTGCAGCACGACCTCCGAGCGCAAGCGGAGGCCGTGCGTGTGGCTCAGGAGACCAAGGAGCGTAACGAGCGTCGCGCGCTCGAGAGGTTTCGCCTGCTGGAGGAGGAAGATAAGCGTCGTAAGGCGGAGCGCAAGGCTGCAGACATGGAGGAAGTCGTTCGGGTGAAACAAGCAAACGCGAAGCAGTTGGAACTCAAGCGCCAAGCTGTGCTGCGCGAACAGCAAGAGGACCTGGAGCTGCAAAAGGCCTACGAGAAGAAGCTGGAGATGCAGGAAGCTGCGCGACGCGCGGAGCTCGACGCCATCCTGACTAAACAGAACCAGAAGGTCAAGCTGGCGTTACTTAATGTGAAGAGCGCCGAAGAGAAGGCGCGTGAGGACGAACAGCGTGCACTTGCGGTGCAGGCTGCTGTACGCGTTAGGGAAGCTGAGCTGCTGGAGCAGAAGGAGCGCAAGAAGCGAGAGGCTGCGCGGGTACAGATGCAAGCCTTGACGGTGCAAAGGGAAGAAAAGAGGTCTCGCAGACTGTCGCTGGAGCAAGAGGAGGCTGTCTACGCCAGCAAGTTCAAGGCGGACTACCAGACGTGGCAACAGGAGCAAGTTGCGGTGAAGGAGAGGGTGAATCACCGCAACCGCGAGTACCAGCAGCTAGTGAAGCGGCAGATGGCCGAAGACGCTCGGCGCAGGGCTGAGGAAGACAAGTACGGCATGACGCTATTGGAGGCGGAGCTCAACACAAAGTTGTTGCAGAAGGCCGGAATCGACTCACCTCCGAAGGACATCCATCGTAGGTAGGCGTAAAAAAGGTAATCTAATGAACTACACACCCACACAATGAATTGCAGCGCACAAGAGCTTTAAACAATCCCTCATTCATCGCGTATCTGAGCCAATAGCGTCGGCATGTATTTATCGGATAAAACTTATCGAGAAAGTTTACCCCTTACTCACTTTCGAAAGTGGTTAATGAGATGATGTAGTTGACGTAGGCGGCCACGTTGTCGTTAATGCTCTTGCCCTGATCAAATGGAACATCAAATTTTGGTGAGACGACCAAACCGTAGGTACATATCCGTATGATGCAGCTTACCTGGGTAGTCTTGAACGAATACTCGGTCTCTTCAGTGCCGTGTATCACAACGAAGACGAACGAGTTGGCGCTGTAGCCCCAACTGGCAATGTCAGCATACGGGAACATCGCCAGCACTTCGTCACTGTCAGCGCCTAGGACACTGATCCCCATGTCATTGATAGCCAGGATGACACGCGATGGCAGCACCGCGAGTTGGCGATAGTTCCGAACATGAAAAAGCGTCAACCCGTAGAACGGTTGGCGCTTACAGAGCCTCAAGTACGCCAGGCGAGCCTGTTGTGTTGACTGCACGCACCAACTGTTCATGAACGACTTGTAGCTGGTTAGCACTTGCTCGGCCACTGCTGCTCGATTGGTCGAGCTGAGGAGCGGACCGGGTATGTATTCGTGGATCTCGTTCCTAGCAGCAAGCAAAGCGCACGGCAATCAGTACAATAATCTCTGACCTTTTTCCATCTTACATAACGTACGTGAGCTTCGTCAGCTCTGGAGCTGCATCGTTGCCAAGCTTGCAGTACAATTGATACCCGGTCAGCTCCACGGCAACAGCGAGGTCACAGACATATCGCCCACTGAGCACGTTGTGGACGGCTTGCAGGTAGTACAGGCCGACGTCTGCTGCAGTCTCGTCATCGACGTGCACCCACAAGTACGCCTTGTACGTGAGGTGATACCCTTCAACCTCCGGCGCTTTCGCCTCCACCCTCGGATTTTCACCTTTCACTGTCGTCTTCTTCTTTTTCTTCTGCTTGAGGTCGTTCACGTCGACGTGAGTGCGTTCCCACTCCGCGTACAAATCCATGACACGCTCGTTGTCGGGCACGAGGTATTCCTCCCCCTCGTCATTCGTCTCGAACAGCGCGAAGGCCCTCTCGTGGCACACGCCTAACTTGCGCGCCACGAGTCCAGCCAGATCGCGACTTGTCGTCCAGACGCTGACCTGCATGCCAAGAACCGAACCATCGGCAAGCATGACAGTGATATCCTTGAGAGCGTGACGTTGCAGCGCGCGCAGCTCAGCGGCACTGGGGATTTCCTTGCGCTCGCCTTTCGTGGCGCAGCATCGTAGAGATGCCAACGCTTCCAGCGCATACGCCGACACTTCCGAGCTGGCTTCCGAGTCACCTCCAGCGCCAATGTGCACACTGATGAACCTCTCGAGGCTTTCAGCCAACGGCGCGGACGGTGGGAAAGTTACGAGGCACGCGTTCAACAGCAACCACCCGTTCATCACTGCGTTCCTGGTCACACATAACATGCAATGGTAACAGTTAGTACTGACTCCAACAACAAGTTTTGGACGCAGACGTACGAGCTGGGGTTTCGAGTGAGCTGCTTGCAGAGTTGGCAGTAGATTTCGTCCTTGAGTGCCGGCGATCGGGGGACGACGTTGCGCAGCAATTTGAAGCAGTGGTCGATCTGGTTCTTGCCGCTCGCTCGGTTCCCCATAAAGCCCGAGACATTGCGGAACGCCTGCACTGCGATAGCCGCCTGGTCCTTTGGAAGACGCGTCAACGGGGTTGAGATGACCTTCTTCTCCCATTCCAGGCGCTTGGCGAGGTCGAACTCGGCGGGTTTGTGGAAAGGAGAAGCTCTCGGCGCCGTGAGGTTGAAGTGACTGCGAGCGAACTCCAGCAGCGGGTGGACGTCGAATAGCGTCGCCACTTGAGGTGCAGGGTCAATCTTCTCTTTGGACTTGCCGTTGGTGGAGATCTTCTTGGGGTGTAATGGCTCCGGTGAGAGGTGCGGCAGCTGGTCGAAAGGCATTTGCTCGGAAGGTTGGCCAGCATCTTCATCGGCGGGGCCCAGGCTGCACTCTTCAACAGCTCGCGTTTCGTTCTCTACGTCAGCGGCAGGGCCGTATTGATTCTCAGCATTTGTGCCGAGGTCCAGCGGAATGTGATCCAATTGAACTTCGGACTGCACATCGGCTTGGGACGCCTCGTCTTCCTGGTCATCCTCCTCCCAGCTGTCGGGGTCGTGCACTAGCTGTGTGGCGCCCGCCAGCTCCTCCAAGCTAGCCGCATGCTCCACAGAGATCTCGTCCGAACTCGACCACTGCATTGACGATTGATGCATCAATGAGCCAAAGCGGACGAGCATCAGTACACACCTTAATTTAGCTGCTGTAGCTTGCCTTTCTCGTCTCCGTCCTTCACCCCTCAGAAGCCTGCAGACGGAGACGAGAAAGGCAACGTCTGCAACATCGAGCTCTACGCGGAGACGCTGGAAGGCCAGTACCAAGAGGACGTGGCTACAGTCCCGACGCCATCCCACAGACCCTGGCCTCAAAGAAGCGTGGCAAGGCAGCACCGCCTCAAGGACTCTCGCTCGTTTGGGTCAAGTACGATTGAATATCTGAAGACTCGCTGCAGCCTTGAACATTCAATTCAACGTGGCCATACATTGCTCCCCTTCCTGGCTGCACCCCCTTGCTTAGAATTCATACCACTTTTTGTTGGCGTTCTTCTCGTTGAAAGCTTTCATTGTCTGGTAAAAGTCCTCGGACGTCTTCTTCATTTGCTCGGTCTTGAGCCCCAGATCGTTCAGCTTCTCACCACGTTCAGCGAGCCGCTACAGACAGACAGACAACGCACATAAAGTGTTAGCAAGGGAAATCATGATTCCGCACGACAATCAATCCAGGAGGTGACTGCATACCTGCTGCGCCTGCATGAGCGCGTCCTTCGTAGCATTCAGCCCAGTCTCCGTCTTGGCGGTGGCGCTCTCGGCAGCGGCAGCATCTTTGGCAGGGGATCGATCGCCCATCAGCCGCTTCCGCTCGTCCGCCTCGGCTGAGAACTGGAACACCTTGTTCAAGTCGGTGGCCTCTTGGGTGACGCTGAGAACCAGCTTCTTGAACATCTTGCCAGCATCCGCCGCGATGCCCCGCTTCTTGCCGCTGTCCGCCGCTGAGGGAGACGCTGCTTGGTCGAACATGGCGACGCGCTCAGACAGATGCAGGCGGGTCTTGACAGACGTGCGCTCGAGCATCGCGCTCTCCATCGCCGTCGACTCGGCAAAGAGCGAGAAACGCTCCATCTCGCCGAACGCGTTGGCCACAACAAGCTCCCCACCGTACGAGATATCGGCCAAGATGCCGTCCACCAGGCCGCTTCGGCCGAGTCCGAAGCCAAAGTTGTTGCACTCCGCCTCCCAGATCGGCTTGAGCGAAAGCAGCGACATGATGTACACTCGGTTGCTCTGGTCGATGACGGCGAGGCAGTTCTCGACTCCTTCGCCAACGGGCACTCGAACAATCGAGGTCACGAGAACAGCACCGTGCAATTCAATACTTGCAAGAGGCTGAGCTGGGATTTCCTTCGGGCCTATCGCCATCTCCGCTGCTCGGGGGACCGTCGCCAGCACGACGTGGATTGCTTTGCCACACGTGCATACTAAGAATCGAGGGCGTTCAACATCCGCAACGTCGACAACTAGACCGCCAGAGCTGGCATCGGTCTCTGCGTCTTGTGCGACCTGTGGCTGGATCATATCCGTATCGACAGGATCTATTCCACCCTCGCCACCGCCACCCCCTCTATCCTGCTCGACCCACTTGCGCCGAGGAATGTCGATACGCGTGCCATCTCCGTCTACCATGATAATCGACGACAGACTCGTGGTTTTCTCCGGATCCACGAGCGTTTCTCCCATTTTTGTGGCGGATTGGACGTGGTACATTTCCAGCTTTCCGCTGCCCCGCCCAACAAAGAGCACGGGGATCACTTCGCGGTGCTGGATCACATTTTGACGCTCCCCGTCAGCTCCAGGACTACTTGGTCTTCCCGGGGAACCTTTGCCGCTGCTTCCAGGTTGTGACGAAGGAGGAGATGATCCGCTACCAGGAATTTCGGTCGTTTGTACAAGTTCACTCATAAGCAGCGAGTCAACCGACATCGGCTCATCGGCGGCTGGAGCAATGTCACAGACCAGGAGCTGGAACACCTGAGTTTTCAACTCGACAAGTGACACCATGCCTGCTGCATCCGCAATAGCCACGTATCCGTACGAAGATGATAGCGCCAGCTTCGAGATCGGCTCAGTGTGCACATGAATAGAGAACAGCGTACGGAACCCCACGGCCTCCTTCTGACCTGTTCCTTGCAATGTTTGATCCGCGCTCAACGATCCTGATTCGTCACCGCGCTCGAGTTTTTGCTCTTGCTCTGATACCTTGACACCGATCTCACCTGCGTCAGCTACAGCCGGCTCTCGCTGTTTCAGCTGATCGAACTCGAGTACAGCAATTTCACCGGAAGCGAATCCAACAATTAGAGTGCGCGAGTCAGTGCAAAATGATAGGCACGTAACCTCTGCGTTGACTGGAGGCGGAGACATTTGCAGCGGTGTGTCCACGACGTGAAGAAGACGGATAGCACCCTTACTAGCTCGATCACCCGCAGTCCGCGCTTCCCAAAACAGCACACATCCATTGGCATGGCCCGTAAGCAGCAGCATGCTGTTCGGAGCAATGCCATTGTCCAGCGCCCCACTTGTTGCAAGAAATCCCTTGAGCATTGGTTCGAGAACGCTTCCGCCGTTGATGGGCCACTCGAAATCGCCGCTCTCACACAGGCGGAATACCGAGTTGTATTTCGCTTGGTTCCACGTTGACAGCAAATCATCTTGCAGAGCGCTATCCGAGTGAGAAAGGTTCATGATAGCGAATGTCTTGAGCGGGCTAAGTTGCAACAGCGGAGGAACAATTGCCGGTTCGGGAAGGCGCTCCATTCGCCACTCCCACTCCTCCTTGTCACCATCGCATAGCTTCACGAAGCAAGGCAGGCATTGAACGCTTACAGTCGGCAGGCAGCCGTCCAGAGGGTTCCCAGATAACACAATCAGCGACAGCGGCGCCATCTTCGCGCAATAGTCCACCTGGTCCTGCGCGGTCTCAAATGCCCCGATTTCCGCGTGGTTGGCGGACTCGATCGTGGCAACAAGCCACGTCAGCTTCTCCGACTTGAACAGGTCTATCAGCGTGTCATCGCTGCTACGGCCGTCAGGTGGCGGGTGCACCACAGTGAGCAACTTGGATTCACTCGGATCGGCGCGGCCGCCAGAAATCACAATGGCCCCCGGCAGAGCAGCGTGTCTGGAAGTCGGCGGGGCACACACCCACTTGATCTGCTTCACGGGTGAAACATGGTCACCCGGGGCGGCTTCGGTAACGTGGCGGTACACGCCGTGCGACTTTTCCGTGCGGAAGACCGCGAAGCCGCCGCGCTTGTACCCGGCCACGAACCTCTTTCCGCTCCCGTGCCACGAGAGCGACTGCGGCGAGTTGCAGACGCGTTCTCCACTGTCGGCCGACGACTCGGATGGGGCCAGGGACGACTGCGGAGACGACAGCTTGTGCGCCTTGCCCGAGAGCGTGAACTCGCGCACCACTTTGCGCTTGGCGAAGTCCCAGAGCAGCACGGCGGGGCACGTGTCGTAGGCAAACAGCAGCAGGTTGCTGTCTCTCGGGTGGGAGGCCATGGCCGTGACGCCCTCGGCGTTGGGCACCGACAGGTCCTGCGGCCGGATGACGTACGTGCTGACGCGACCCGTTTCCTCCTGCACCACGTGCACGTCCCCGTCGTCGGTGGCCACAAAGAAGAAGGGGAAGTTGGCGTAGCTGATGGTCTCGAGGCTCGTGATGGCGCTGGATGTCCAGCTATCGGGCACGCAGCTTAGCAGCGTCGGGCCGCCCGCTGCGGCCAGGTTGAACACGCGCAGCGAGCTGTCCGTGTAGCCCACGACCAGCCGCTGGCGGGCCGTGAAGCGCAGGTGCGTGA